>JACBWW010000011.1:27274300-27471858 GCA_020086605.1 Lanius collurio
GGAAATGTCTGTCGATCAGCCTAAGAATTCAGAGACTGACAGGCTTCTACTTGCCACACGCTAGCCTGGGTTTGTGGATTCATGGGGCTGATAGTTGAAACTATCAGTTCCTTCTTTATAAAGTGTGACTGACTCACTAGACCTCACAAAGTAATCCCAGCCACTGCAAAAAGAGAGGACAAGCAGGCTGCCGGGGAAAGGTGGTCCAGTTGTGGATGACCTATGACGGGGCATTTGCTAGCATGCAGCTTCTAGGCAGCCTGCAAGTGATCAACAAAAAGCAGCACATCTGAGGATCTACAAACTTTCAACTGCTGTCAACTTCCTGAAACTCAACAAAACCACAAGGGTCTAGACAATCTCTTTACATATGTGTCAGCCTTTCTGGTTTCATTTCCTTTTTTTCAGTCTGCTGAAATGCTGAGATACTCCTTCTTGCATTACTTGTTAAATAATCTGTCTGTAGATCTCAGACAGATACCACTTACATGTGACAATGGGTGTGTTTAACCCTTCACATGATATCATTTCATTGAAAAGTGATATGTACATTCATGAAAAATTTATCTGATGAAGAAGATGAGTTAATTTCCCTTAGCATCAAGCTGAAAATTCATGGATTAATTGTTGTAGTTTTTATCCTGCTGAAACTGAAAACTGGATTAGACTTGAAATTCATAAGCAGTTAACATAGGAACACAATGATTTATAATGTCACCATTTTAATCAGAATTTAAAGCTCATCAGAATTTAATGTCAGCTGAAGCTGCTTGAAGGTGGTAGGACTTTTACTAATCTTCTAGTTTATTTCCTGCTTGAAGATAATTTCTGCCCATGTGATCGAAGTTAATGCCTGTGTCTCAATCACGCAAGAGATTGCTGCCGAACTGGCAGATGTGAATTTCAATATTGTGCCCCCAAGATTTCAAAATTCAACCCACCTTTCCATGATACCACCTCCAATAAAGAGGTTTGAAAAAAACCAGAAATCCAAAATATTATGGAGCATTTTCCTAGTTCACTCAAAAAAAGGAATCAAAAATGGTATGAAGTCACTATCTGGTACCTGAGCCTTTAAAGAATATGCAAATTTGAACTTTAATCAGCTGTGAGGAGGATTAGAAACAGACTTCTTTTTTAATTTAAATAAAGAGCAGTGTCTGATCTCATGCTTTGACTGGGATTTCAAATAAACTTTAACAGTGTGAGAGCTGATTAAGCTGAGGCCACCTTTACTGTTTTTTCTGGGTGCTGGCCCAGTCTGACAGGTGTTAGCGACTCCCTGAGACAGAAGGCAGCAGTCACAGTTAGAAGTGAAAGAAGGAAGCGAGAAGCCATAGGAGTCTTCTTGCCACAAAAGGAAACTTCATTTACAGCAGCACAGTAGATTTGGGCAGACTGACACTGAGGTTCTTATTAAGTGCTCTTCTTCAGTGATATGCAGCCATTTGCTTCATCGACCGGGAACAGCATAATCCCACACGTAAAAGGTTCTAATTTCTCCTGTGGCAGGAGCTTGGATTCAGTCTGTCTGCTTTTGCTAATAATTTTACTGGCCTCCTGACTATCCCCAGTTCTCATCTGCCAAACTACTACTTCTCTATTGCTCCTTGTGCTCCAAGCTCTCGTGATCCTATCTTCTACCTAGCTGAAGTCTCAAAAAGGAGCGGAGCAATGACTAGGGATTTGTCTTTAAATTCTGAAAATTTGTGTATTATTTTAAGAGCAGAGAGGAACAATCAGGGTCCCCAGCTACCTCAAAGGTGTTCTTGGGCCAGAGACTTACTTAGAGCAAAGTGGAACAGAACCATCATACTAAAACCTTTGATGAGTTATGCATCATGGTCTCTGGCCCAGCGCTCAAAGTCTGTATATTTTTGCTGCACAGAACTCACACTAAGAAGGGATTTTTTTCTATGGGACAACACCAAATTGTATCAACCCGTTAGCAACGATGTTCAAATGAGAGTTCTGCACTGAGAACTGGTTGAGCAAAGCCTTAAGACAGGCTCTGTGTAATTATTCCCACCAGTGCTGGCAAGAACTTCCTGGTCTGCATGCTGAATTGTATGAAGCATCTCACGGCACTACTAAAGGAGTTGTAAAACACAGACTTTGGGGCTGGCAGGAAAAGGACTTCCACAGGATAGGACAAGAGGCAGTGAACACAAGCCAGAAAATGAAAAATTCCAAATAAATCTAAGGAAATATTTTTTTACTCTGAAGATTGTCAAATGTCTGGAGTGTGCTGCCCTGAGAAGTTGTGGAATTTGTATCCTAAGAGTTGTTGAAAGCTTCCCATTACAAGTTCCTGAGTTAAAGAGACCTGCTCTGGGCAGCGATGACGATGAGATCCTCTCTGAAGTTCACTTTCATTCAAAGTTATTCTGTGTCAGGTTGAAGAGGTAGATCATTTTTCAGTCATACAAGTAGGAGCACAGGAACATCCTTTCTGGTAAGTTAGGATAGCTTCCTCAGGGTATTTTGATACACAGTAATTAAGAAAGCAGTTACTCAGCACACCCACTTAGCCCCTTTTGAAGACTACAGAAACTGATGTAAAAACTTCCTACGCACCTCGGTGTGCAGAAATGTCAACACCTGCTAACATTCACTTAGGCACAACAGTGACCAGGCTACATCAAAAGCAGAAGCAAAGGTTTCTTTAGATGAGAAGAAACTGGTGCCCTAACACTGCTGAGTCTGGGCAACTGTTCTTATTTTATGACTAATTTCTTGTGCTTTCTTGCAACATTTCATGTCCAGTCAAAAGTATCAGACCAAATACTTGAAGGAAGGCCTCTAAATCCTGATTTTGGTACATGGTCTTACCCTACTGCCTGGTGTGCAGCTTTCTCAGAATCCAACACAGTGCCAAATTATTGGCATTGACAGAAATTTAGATTATGCAGTTAGTTATATTAATGTAAATCATATAAACAGAGAATAACTTAGGTGGAAAGAGAGAGATCCTCTTGCACAACCCTCTGCTTACAAGATAATCTTGTAAATTAGGCTTGTAGGTTAAGTCATGCCACTCAACACCATCTAGAATGCACTGTCTCTCTGGGCAACTATTTCTGTGTTTAACCACTTTTAATGTGAATTTTTTTCTTTAAATCTAAGTGAAATTTCTGTTGCTGCAACTTGTGATCTTTGTTACTTGTCTTTTTCCGGTGCACCTCTGAGGAGGACCTGACTTTGCTTTATGATTCCCTTTCAGGCCGCAGCAGGGAGCAATTAGAGCTCCTCTCAGTCTTCTATATTTAGGGCTAAACAAACCCAGTTCACTCAGTGTCTTAAGTTATGTAAATTTCTAGCTTTGATGTTATTTCATTGTCGGTTTAGATAGTAAGAGATACATTTGTTCTACCAGAGTTTAAACTCTGCATCAAGTCAGTAGTTCACAGCACCCCATATGTAACAACCACATTATTTTCTAAAGTACAGTGATCACCCTGAAGCATAAATACTTCTTATCATCCCTACTCAGAGTTAATGAAAAGCTAAACCAAAGTACCTTTATATTTACTAATATCTGTAAAGCCAAAGCAAAAATAAAAAATAAAAAAGCCATTCTTCTTTGGAATCATCTTACCATTGGTCCCACTGGTCCCACCACTCCAGCTTCACCCTGTTGAGGACCAACAAAGAGAAATGACAAGGAGAATTCCTGGAATGTCTAGCAAAGGTGGCTATTAACAATGCCACCAAATAATTCTGGAGGAACTCAACACAGTATTAGCTCACCTTCTCCCCTTTTCTTCCTACTAATTCAGTTAAAGATCCATCAGCAGAAATGATAGCTCCTGGTTCTCCCTTTTCACCCTGCAATTATCAGAGTAATTACTATTTACAAAGCAGTTCTCAGTGAATCAGAAGAAGTCAAAGCAGCATTACTTTTGTTTAAAGCATGACAGATTAGTCATACTGTGATATCAAACAAAAAGTGGTATCAGTATGAGTAGGGTGAAGCTTGATTCTGGGGAAGAAAAGAGATGATCTTTCTTAAAACCTAATAAAGTACACTAAAAATATCTCCCTGAGATGAATAAGTACTTTTTAAAAAAAAAAAAGACTTAAATTGCTCTCTGTAGAGTAACTATGTGAAACATGCTGCTTTCACAAAAGGTCTCTGCCAAATGCAGACAGGTTATTGGTGTCATCTTGTGTACCTTTAGCTTAATGGTCAGCAAATCCTACTGGAAATACAAAATCTTGATAGAACAGTAAATGTTCAGATTTTACTATCAGGAAACCATGAGTCATACTCTATGTGCCTGGCATGATGCAACCTCATTAATTTTAGGGAAGGCTAATTCCTATCATTCAAACTGTAACCCTCTGCATTCCTCTTCCACCACCATGAGTTATCACTTCTCAGTGCTAAGTGCATGGTTCCCACTCTGGATCTTTCAGCTGTAACTTTCCTCTTCCTACCTCAGGCAGCTTGCTACAGTATCTTTCCTAAAATTCCATGGAAGAAATCTGGCTTGAAACTAGCAATTGCATTGCTGATTAAAATGACAGTCCAGGTTATAGACCTTCCATTGAGCTCTAAGTGCTATAACTCAGTTCTTCTCAAAAGTTCTAAAATGATTGTGAGCCTTTGAAGACTCCCTGAAGATATTTGGAATACCTTGGAGTCTCCCTAAGGCTTGGTTGGCTTAACTGACTTTATCTTCTGTGAGATTTTATGGGCCTGAGGTTGAATTTCATGATCCTTTAAGTAAAATGCTCCTAGACGTCCGTACAACTTCACTGTAGTTCCCAAACCTCATCATTCTTGAGCATAGTGTGGTATTCACAGCTCAGAAACATCATCAGATACATCACTATGTTTTTGGTGGGTCCAAAATTAAATTCCTTTAAAACTTTGAGTCCTTACCAGTGTGGACACTGGAAGCAAAAGAAAACCAACCAAAAAACAAAAGTAAAAACCTCCACAACCCAAACCAAAAAGCACCCAGATGGTTTTAAGGTTGAGCTTGATCATTAAATGCACTCTGTAAAAGAGCAGGAAACATTATGATAAATGGGGACTGGTATTTGTGGCCTGAGAGGTTTCCTTCTGAATAATGATGATGCTGTTCATCTGCTACCCCATTTAAACCATAATTAACCATTTCCAAGTCTTCCTATTACTTTTGAGAAAGTGAGCTCAGCTATTCAGAAAGAATAAGTAGAAAGTGTTTTTGTTTTTCTTTTTGTTACCCCCAGGATATTAGATGTCCTTCTCCCCTGCTTCCTTGCAGGTGGATAAGAAGGGGAAGAAAACTGAAACAGCTACAGTATTTACAAAAGAGCAGAGTCAATCTTCAGTAACCTCTCAGCACTGTCATAAAACACATACTTTTTGTGGAGAAATCAAAGAAAGAATCCTAAGAAGAGAGCTCCTCAAGTTTTACACTTTCTCTGGGAATTGAAAATTGCAGTCTTCATTCTGTAGGCAAAGCAGTCTCTGGCATAGGAGGAGGAAAAGATCAATCTTTTTTTCACTTGGTCTTTTGGATAGGATCCCAGGATGTCAGCACAGCAATCAGCTGGCAAGAAGAGGTCACTTTATGTTTAATGTTTAAAGAGACTTCACCTGATAAGTGCGTACTGCACTGGTGAATTTCAACATTGGGGCAGGAAGATTAGCCCTTGGTGGGATTATATCAAGGGATGTTGCTTAGCACTTTCACATTCCACCCAGTATATTTTTCACATGGATTTATTAACATTACAATCCCTAGTAAAATTAGAATAATTAAACTTTTAATGTCACTAAGCACTTGTCATCTAACACATTTCTCAGCATATACTTTCCTCAATGCATTTTTTTCCATACCTGCTGTCCTTTAGGTCCTTGTGATCCAGGCAAACCAGTGTCACCCTTTGGACCTCGAGGGCCCTAGGCAAAAACAAGTACATAAATCCATAGTGATATTTGTGAAGAATATGGAGCTAAGCCATTTTAATAAATGTAATTTTAAATTACCAGCAAACTCGAACTTAAATCACTCTGGTTGCAATCTAAGAATTCTTACAAGACTAAATTGCTGTCTGAATCAAGTTATTTCCTAAACCAAATATCACATAAGGAGAATCTGTTAGAAAAAACAGAATGAAAAATCCCTGATGTTTATCACAGTGTGGATGATACACACATTCACAAAGGGAAATATGCAGACATTAATAAGAGTGGAAATTCAACCTAAAATTCTCTATTTCCTCTGTACTTGATCCTCTCTCTCTCCATGATCATTCAGCCAGGCTGATTTTCAACAGAATTTCTAAAGGTATATTTTTAACAGTATGTAAAAAAAAAAATAAATCTGAAATAGATATTATCTATTTGAAAACAAGATGATTTCTTTATCTGTTTTGTGGGGAAAACATTCCCCTCATATAAAATTGTGCTTTACAATCTTCCAAGAGCATTCAGAAGCATTTTTTACCCACTAAGAACTAAACTCAGATCTACATAACTTCTGTACTAGTCAAGACCTAAATAAAAGACATGAGGTGAGAATAAGAATGGTGTTTTCATGTCTGTATAAATTCTATAAATGAGAGAGATCAGAATTCCTTATGTCACTTTCTAAATGTTATCAGCTCTTTTTCAAATGAAATGTATTTTCAATGAGTTTTTTTTCCTTTTCTTTAGTTTTCTATGCAGTCCACAATACCCAGGACTTAGTAAGAAACCTTCTGTAGAATTTTGGGCAATTTGCCAGCTTTTTGTTAACATCTTTGGTCAGTTTTCCCAGTTTTCTCCTTAGTTGTTCTCAGGCAATAGACAAAGGATCCTGAGACCATATGCATGCTCTGAACTGTAAAACAATCATAAAAAGGGAAAATAATTCCATCACATTACACAGAATATGAATACAATAATTAGAACAATACTATCTGAAGTCGTAAGCCAAATAATCACAGAACATTCTGAGTTGGAAGGGACCTACAAAGATCATCAAAGTCCAACTATTGCCTCTGCAGAGAATACCCCAGAAGTCACACCATGTGCCTGAGAGCAGTGTCTAAACATTCCTTGAACTCTGTCAGGCTGGTGCTGTGACCACTTCCCAGGGGAGCCTGTTCCAGTGCCCAACCACCCTCTGGGTGAAAAATATTTTCCTGACATCCAACCTATAGCTCCCCTGACTCAACTTCAGGCCATTCCCTCAGGTCCTGTCACTGGGCACTGCAGAGACGAGAGCAGTGCCTGCCCCTGCTCTTCCCCTCACAAGGAACTGCAATGAGGTCTCCCCTCAGTCTCCTTCAGGCTGAACAGACCAAGTGACCTCAGCTGCTCCTCACATGGTTTCCCCTCAGTATTCTTCACCATCTTCACAGCCCTGCTTTGGACACTCTCTAACAGTTTAATGTCTTGTATCATGGCACCCAAAACTGGCCCCAGCACTTGAGGTGAGGTCTCCCCATCACAGAGCAGAGCAGGACAATCCCCTCCCTTGCCAAGCTGGCGATGCAGCCCAGGACATGCTTGGCCCTCCTGGCTGCCAGGGCACAGCTGATTCGTATTCAACTTGCCATCAACCAGGACCTCCAGGTCTCTTTCTCTGGAACTGCTCTCCAGTGTCTTATTCCCTGGTCTACCAGCACTTTCCCTTGTTGAACTTCATACATTTGGTGATCCTCCAGCCCTCTATTTTATGGAGGTGTCTCTGCAAGGCCTTTCTGCCTTGGAGGGAGTTAACAGCTCCTCCCAGTTTTGTATCATCCGCAAACTTGGTATCCCTCCAAGTTGTGCGTCCAAGTGGTTGATGAAGATGTTTATATATGTTTATATGGCAGTCTGAATGCAATAGGTGGGTAAGGCACCTTTTGATATTATGGTTGTGCAATGCTTATATGGTAGCCCTGGTGTGTTATTATAAAAAATCATAAATATTTCCTAAAGGATAAAATAAAAAGGGTACATCTTGTAGGGCTTTACTGTATTCTTAAGTGGTGATAAAAAAGGCAAAGGAAGGAATAACACAGTTACATCTACATATACAGATAACTTTTAGAAGTCCATTTGTTCCATTTGTTTCTTCTATATGGCATAGGTCTTCCCTTAGGTAGTAATTTTCCATTAATTACATCTCTATTTAAGCTACAGAACTGACACTGAGATAAGCATATCACAGTATATTTCATTTCCCACAGAATAAATTTCTACCTTAGCTGGTAACTTCCTAAGACCTGCAGCGTCCTATATGAAAATTTATTAGACTTCATGCAAATCATGTACAATATAATTTTTAAAAAATATTAAACCATATTGAAAAAAACCTTAAATCCTAGGAAATTAATACTTACAGGAAATCCTGGTAAACCTGGCTTGCCATCTGGCCCCTGCAAAATCAAAAAACTCATACTCTTACAAACATATATTACAGACTTGCATAACAGGGTATGCATTTTTCAGGTATTGTGGGATTTGTGAATATCAACTCATCTGCAACTGAATTAAGAACTTCATTCAGTCAATGGCAAAGGCGTGAACCTCCATAATGCCCTACGCTTCTAATTTAGCTTTTACTTTCAAAAACTGAAGAGACAGAGATCCAGGAAAGACTGAAAATGGGTTATATTTTCTCCATATGAAAGGCATGCACCATTACTCAGCCTCCTTTGAATCTTTTCCAGATACAGGCACAGAGGTCACCTTTCCCATTTTGGTCCTGGATGTCTTTGGATAGAGAGTGTGTAATAGGCTGTGAATACAATCACAGATTGGGATTTGTATTGGGCACATTTAAGACTGCCCTGGTGTGATACCTGCAGAGAGACACTTTAATTCTGGTTCAGATCAGCAGGATGTCTGTTACTCCACTCAATATGAGACTGCTCCTCTTTCCTGGCTAGGGTTAGAGCTTAGAGACTGAGATTCAAATCTTTCTCACTGCAACTGCGCTTCAAACTGCAGGACCTGCTTCTTTTTGTGGGAATGTGACTCTAACATCTACCACAAAACAAAGCTTTGAATGGCAAGTACCTGCGGTAGAGCTCACACAAGGGGGCTCATACCATCCTGGCATCCTATTGTGTCCAGGGATTAGGAGAATCAGGTCTTTGGGAAATGCATGAAAACAGTCTTCGTGAAAACTGTTTTATAAAGTAAGCACAGATGGATGTAGCCACAATAACATGAAGTTATCCTACCATGTAACAAGTGGGAAAGAGCTGTGCTAGACTTGTGGAAAAAGGTTACAAGCTGTTGCTAGAGCTAATGCCCTTCTTCCCAGTTCAATGACAGATTCAGTAAATATTTGTTTTGGGACAGCTGTAATAATAAGACACAAGGTTTTTGCAAGCTTAAGCTATGTAGAGTGAACTTCTGCTATTGGCTATGAACATTCTGACTTTCCTTGCTTAGGGAATGTGGGGGAGATCACTGTGCTCACCAACAAGAAAACAGATAAAATGAAATACACAAACAACAATCCACAAATGAAACGAGCTGTGAAGTAAGTTGCTTAATTTGTGGGGGTGAAGATTTTGCAAAGTGCAGCATGTTGCACACTTTTGGGCAAGTTTGAATAGACTCTACAGCTTGGAAAAGGTAGATTTCTCTTTGAATCCAGTCCCAGGAACCTGAAATCATTAGCAAGAAGCATTCAGGATTTCAAGTATTTGACTGAACTATTTTGTAGCTAGAATGGAACCTAAATTTCACATCTGTTGTTCTGTCATGAAATGCCTAGTTTTTCATCCACAGCTATAATTTGTGTGAGACTAAATTCATACACAGGAGCCTAGCATTTCTAGTTGCAGTCCCAAGCAGAACTGAGCAAAATGCTTTTTATCCCAATGCTTTGTTACTTGAAAAAAAGAAGGAAAAAAAAATGAAAAAAAGTGTGAATCTTGGTCTCTCTTTTTGCAACAGTTCTACATTTATGTAGTCCTGAGCATATAGTTCAGAATCAGAGATAAGCCAATTTCTTTATTTCATACAAATGTGCAAAAGCAGTTTGTTCACACAGAACTCACTTCTGCCTGAAAGTACTTCTGCAGAGTTTAGTGCTGGAGTTAGCAGGAACACAATATTTAAGTGTATGAGACTCATCTCTAGTTGATACTCAAAAGGAGACATTGAAGATAGAGCAAATCTGAAGATTTAATAAAGCAGCATATACTCACTGGAGGCCCAAGCAGTCCTTTAATTTCAGTGAAATTAAAAATTCCATCTGTATCATTCAGAAGTAACTAAAAAAGGGGTTAAGAAACAGGTTATTTCAAATTGTTTATCAAAGGCATACTTTACATTTTTAGAAATGTAAAGTTATCTCTTTATGACTACGAATACCCCCCAAACACAAATAAGGCCACAGAAAAGGCTCTCTACTTCTAATTTTCTTTGTACATCTGGAGTAACAAAATCTAGAATTTCTTTTACATTTCTTCTGTAAAGATCTCAGAATGCTTTCGGAAAATTAATTGACTCACCTTTTTAATTTGAAAGCTATGGCACCAAATTTTTCAGCCTGAAGTAATTTCTCCTCAGCAAGATAAAGAAGAAATGGAGGTTTTATGCTCCAGTATGTCACTGGCATTCTAAGATGGTGAATCAGTCTGAGCATACTCATCCTCTGTTGCAGAGTTGAAATTTTAATTATATTCTGGACGTGTCTGCATCACACCATGCAGTGCCATGCTGCAATTCCTAAGTCAGCACTGATCATTCTGCTGTGCTTGAAACCAGCTTGGAACCCAAACTTGGATGTGGACCAGCTCTACGCTACCCAGCTTTCAGTCTCAAGGTGCTTAACAGTGCAGTGTAATTGCACTGCTCTTATACCGCTTCCTATCCTGGCGTTGGTGAACTCCCCACTAGCCCCGACATTTCTGCATAATTCCATTTTAGATCTTTGGAGGTCTGGTCCAACCCTCCTCAGTGCAGGTCTGAATGGATCAGGTCACTGAGGGGCTTGTGCAGTTAATTCTTGAACACCTCTAAGGATGGACATGCCACAATTGTTTTGGGCAATCAGTTATAGTGTTTGATCATTGTCAGGGTAAAAAAGATTTTACTAATATTTCATTGGAATTTCCCTTTCTCCAACTTGGATTTGTTGCATCTTATAATATTTCCATACACTTGCAAGAAGAGGCTGCTTCCCTCTTCTCTGTATCCTCTGATGATGTAGTTGCAGACAGAAACAAAGCCTCTCTTTAGCCTGCTTTTTCCCAGGCTAATCAGATCCCGTTCTCTCAGTGCCCTAAACACTTCGGCAGCCCTGGATGGGGCTTGCTCCATTATATCAATGTCTTTCTTGTCAAGGGGATCTCACAGCTGGACACAATGCCCCAGAAAGCAGCCTTGTGAATTCCAGTCACAACTCTCTATCAGGTGAGTTAATTTTCCACCTATTTTCTCATTCTCTTATCCACTTCATAGGCCATCAGTTTGATGATAGCAAGGCTATGGGAGACTGCATCTGAAGCCCTGCCAAAATCCCAAAGTCTACACATTCAGTGCCCATCCCTTGCCCACAGAGAAGCAATGATTTTGATCAGGAACAAACTGCCTTTAGTAAATCCATATTGGCTGCTCCCCATCAGATTCTTGTCCTGATGTTACGATTAGGCTTTCATTTTGGTTTCAGATAGCTAACTTTCTGGTTTAAATAGGTGTTGCCAATATTGTATCATGTGGTCTTACAGAACAATTCAAGACAGACAATACATAGGTGCTGGCTCTACATAAATGTTTTAGGTGAAAAGACATCCTTTGTTTTTGTTGTTTGTTTAATTTCTTTCAGTCCAATGGTCCCATTTGACACTTTAGCCTTGTTTTGGATTCAGAAATATGTTCTGAATCTCCTTGGAAGCTTGAATTGGTCTATTTGTTCAGAAGGCAATCCATGCCATCCATTTCAATATAAGGCTCTGTGTGAAGCAGCATATTCCCATTCAATGTAATGAAAATCTGAATTTCAAAAGGCCAAGAAAGGGTATGCCTTCAGGTGCCAGAGATGTACTTAGTACATGAATAAAAATGTTTTCAACGAGGTTTTGTGAAATCTGAATGCTACTTTTTTTGCCTGTAACCATGTGCAGATCAAAACTATCAGACCACAATCTCTTCCAAAATTTGTTGTGAATACAGTCCAGGAACAGAGTTTGAAACTACCCTGCTTTGAATAGAAGGTTTGACCATATGGCCTCCAGAGATCACTTCCAATATTCTTATGACTCTCTGAATACTATTTTTCTAATCCAGATCACACATCCTAACCTTGCCTCGCCTGGCCTAGCCTGGCCTAGCCTGGCCTAGCCTCGCCTAGCCTCGCTTAGCCTAGCCTAGCCTAGCCTCGCCTTACCTAGCCTCGCCTAGCCTAGCCTGGCCTAGCCTCGCCTAGCCTAGCCTTGCCTCGCCTAGCCTTGCCTATCCATCTCATCTGAGCATGGCAATATACGGTCAGCTTTCTGTATTTTGAGGTCATGTTGCAGAATTCATACAGCTAAAGCTTGCTGCTTCTACTGGGTGTTTTTTTCTGCTCCTTGTCCTCATGTTCTACAAAAACCACTGGAAAAATTGTCAAGTTAAAATAGAGTTTAAATCCTACAGGCAGCACCCCACTTCCCAGGCTGCATGAAGTCTGCTACTCTTCAGGGCTAGTACGATGCCCTTGGTCCCACTCTATTTCCAGTTCTACTCGGCCCAGGAAAGGAACAGGACATGGGCTGCTACTTTAATGACAGTAATGAAAGAGTCCTGCTGCTGCAATTGTTCTGCTTTATCTGGTGGCAGAAGTCCAGGAGTCCTGGGTTTACACGGTCTTTTCATTGTGGAATCACTCAGTATTCATTGCTTTTGGGCACAATCCAAACAGTATTGAAGTCAGTGAAAAGAATCCCAAAGGCTTTGCTGAGTCTGGGATCAGGCACATTGTATATTTTATACATACAGTTGATCTGCAAATGGAAATTGTGGTTGGAAGTCAGAAAACTTCTGAAGAAGATTTGAAAACAAAAGGTAAAAGAGTGATGATTAGAGGAAAAGATTGCACTCTTCAGAACCTCCTCCAGGTGTATAATTATTTATCTTTGGGTTTGGGTGTGCAAACAGCTTTAATAACAACAATCCAGCAATATAATTCTTCAACACGTTGAATTAGTTCAGAAAGTGCTGACTACAATAGTAAGGACAACATTATTTTCCATGTTTTCTTCACTATTATGTATTAGGATAACTGTCGGTTGGTTTCTAAGTAAACCTTCAGCTCTGCATCCAAAAAGCATGAATATGGCCTTGTTAGAACTATAGAAAGAGCAGAGTGAACAAAATCTTTTGACATTTGCTTTACACCCTCAATATTAACTTTTCTTTGTGACTTTTGTTTCTTGTACCCAAACTACAGTGGCAGCCAAAGATAAAGTTTTAAAAGTTTGAAATTTAAATCCAATTACATTTGTCTATTTTAAATCATATCTGTACTATACCCAAATAAATTTGTGTGATAAAATCATAGCAACAAATATTATCTTTTTTTGGTTATCGGGATTCCATTCATGAAAATGCACCGAGTATCAACAACTATGCTCCAAAAGAGTGAAATAGCCAATATAGGATGAAAAATATTGATTTTAGTGTTTTGGAATATCAAACAGCAGCAAACAGAGGGACACTGTTTTTTTTAAACAGGACAGGTCAGAGAAGACTGCCTGATCAATCACAGGAGGCAGCAGAGGAGGCAGCAAGGACAGAAAGTCTCAGAGACCCACGGTGCTGGTGGGAACTGCCGAAGTCTAGAAATGGATGGGTTCCACGGCAGACCTCAGTTTTAACCTAACATGTATTTTCATGGTATGAGAAGGTTCTTGAAGGAACCAAATTCCCTCCATTCGCATAGGGACCAAGTTAAATGAGAAGGAAAGCAAAGTCCACTTTTCAGTGCAGCTCGGTCAATGTGCTACCGGCCAGATACTGGTGAGGCCTGGCCCTGAACCACAGCTGTCCATGTCAGGTCTAAATATTTCAACAGTGCTGAAACAGCACTAACTCTTTATTTGCTTTTATTTTCATCGAAATTTTATTTTAAAATCTGTTTAGTTGTAGCTGTGCAGCCCTTCCTAAGAAAACTTCCTTCTAGCTCTGATGGATCAGTTCACTGGACTTCTGTAGCCCACAAAGTCCTTGGCTACACAACAGTTAATTGAATGAACTAAATGACTCTGACCTGGGGTATGATCTCTCTAAGTGCCCTGTGGTTCATTCGGATCACTGATCTCTGCTGCACTGCCCACATCAAGCCAATATCCACATTACAACAGCTGGCAGTGTTATTTATTTTAGTTCTGCAATTCCAACTGCAATTAATAGGTCTGCTTGCAATAGTTCTTTTCCATATTTGAAGCTTACTACGAAAGATGAGAGACTGAGCCAACAAAATGCACTTGGATAATTTAATGTCTATCTCAGCAAATGTATTGCAAACAAATGTCCTGTTACACAAACATTTGTGAGATAGGAAGAATTCAATGTCATACACAATGATGTATAGTTCTACACAGGTTTAATTAACTCTATCAAAATCCAGTACACCAAGTCCTCAGAGAAATCTTCTGATTAACAATACAGAGGATTTGACAGCTCTTGCTGTACCTCCCCAGAACACCTACACTACAAATGTGTATAAAGCCACACATATTATGGTCTCAATTTTTTAAGGGAGCGTACTTCTAAAACCCAAATATACTTAGAAAAGGAAATGCATTTCTGTATGGATTTGTAATAGATCTGATGCAATACAGTTTCTACCAGGCTCTATACACTTCTGTAATACATGGTAAAAGTGGTTCATATAGGGATCTGGAGGATTCAGAAGATGCACTTTAGGTTTCTTCAGACATAGCTATGTGCTAGACAGATGTATGGATGACGACTAGTGCATGTAGGGAGCCATGAAGTGTCCAGTAAAAAAGTTTCCAGCAAAAAGTTAGTTTATGTCAGCTTCAATAATCTTTTTACATTCCTTGTATATACTGCCCTCCCTCTGAGGCTCTCATGGTATTTTTTTCAAGTATTAATGAGCTATGGAGCAACATATTGAGGTTCATTTTTACTGCAAACAGAGCTGTTTAGTCACTGTTATGAGTTAAGGCACAACAGTGGCACCATATCAGGGTTGTGAGAAAGGACATGAGTTTTACATCAGCATTTCTGTCACAGCTATTGACAAGTTCCCCAGAAACTCCAACAGAATTGTATTAAAGTGTAGAGCTGCTGGCAGTCCCACTATGAGCAGGACTGAACAAGATGCAGCCAACATTTCTGTGAATCTATAATTCTGCTCATCTGTTGTAATGCAGGGAATCCTTACAACAAGTATAAGACAGTGATGGACTTGGAAGGAAAGATGAAGTGATATTTCTTTAGATGTTCAGGGATTATTTTATTCCTCCATCCGCATGGCTGGAGTTCCCTGGCAGCTCCCCAGTCATGGGACTCTGCTCTCTCCTCTGCCCCCCGGGCACCCAAACCCAACCAGTCAGGAACAGGTATGGGGGCACATGTGACATGGGGACAGGGACAGACCCATGCCCTGCAGGGTCCCTCCCCCCAGGATTTCAGGGGAGGAGCACCTCCACACTCATCCAAGACTCAGGATCCAAGATTCTACATGGATTCCCAGTAAATTCAGTAAAGAAAAAAACACTTCTGTTGGCATGGGTGATGTGGCCTATGATCCCATAGGCCAATTAATGCTGTATTTGCTATCAGTAGCAGAAGCCTAAGTGAAAGCCTGGTTATTTCAGTCAAAAAAGTTTATGTGTAGTTCAGCTTTGTGATAATGATGGTGCCAAGCTCCCCCTAACACAGATTTCTCAGCTGGGCATTTTCTCTTCTTGCAGTTACAAACCACTCCTTATTGCCCTTAATATGCATTCCTTTGGATGAATCTGGCTGGTTCAGGCACCTCCACCTCTCAGAGGTGAAATTTCCTCCAGATCTGAATGTCATACCAAGCCATCTACTAGGATTTTTGTTGTCAGCTCCGAGTGGGATTAATCCTAATCTCCAGCCTTCATTACTGCAAATAGTAGTGCTTTTGCAAAGGCTGATATACACACAGCAAAACTAACTGAAAATATACCTGCATCTAAAGCATACTGGAGAGTTTTTATAAGCTTCTAGTATTTTGCCCTTTGTTGCTCCCACAACAAAGGAATCAGTGCTCTGGTTTATATCATGTCAGGAAACATGTCCCTCCCCACCATACTGCTGTGCCTTGGGTGCTTTGCTTTGTTAAATACCCCCAGTTTTGTATTTCTCTGTTGATTTTTTATTTGATGTTCACAACTCCTGCAGAATCACCTAAACAGCTTGTGTGAAGTGCTTAATATGATTCATAATTCTGGTAGGTAAGCTCTTTACCCTCTTTCTTCCCATGTAATATTTTCAAAACTAATCCATTTGATGCAGAGACATATTGAGATTCTTCTGTTTTGAGGACTACACTTATGACCTGAATATGAGCAGGAGACTTGCCAGTGTGTTAACCCCTTGTGCCCTCCTCTGTTAAGGGAGTTATAGACCTCAGTACTTGATGCACACACTCACCTCAGGTATTGCTATGACTGGTCCTGGTGGTCCTGGTGGTCCAGGTGGTCCCACAATACTGTTCCCATCCTGTCCTGGTTCACCCTGTTTCAAAAGCATTGTGGAGAACCCATATACTAAGTGCTACGTTTCACATAGGTTTTTCAAAAAGAAGGAAATCCACACAATCTCACCTGAGGTCCTGGGTCACCCTTCTCCCCTTTTGGACCCTGCAGGTGATAAAAAAGAAGCACAAGTGATTTAAAAGGGGAAATTGTGAAATTTGCTCTCTCTTGCTTCACAAAAAGCACAGCAGTGAATTGCATGTACAGAATGATAAATCCCCAGCTCTCTCAAAACACACATGGGGACAACTGGTTTCAGCTTAGATCTTCTGAGGATCTGATGTTTAAAAGTATTTCCCAGAACTTTTGACAACATTCACAGATGACTAGAAGTAAATGGACACAAAACATTTCATTAGCTGGGAATTAATTCAGTGAACATTTCTTTCACTGCACTGAAATCAGCCATCCCTGGCTGTGCTTTCCTCTTCCAGCATCAACCACATCAGTTGTGCCTGGGATTTCCCAGGGGACCAGATAGGAGAAGACAAGGGAGCTGAGCTGTCATCTTTCAGGCAGCTTATTTCTAAGCTTGATCAGCCCCTCTGTAGAACTCCCTGTGCTTGAAATGCAGACAGCTTGTCTGGCACAAGTGAGAGGAAGGCGCCAGGGGACGAGCTGTGGGACTTTCCCAAGGAAAGCACGCTGTAATCCTCGAGAGTCTTAAGCACAAGAAATACATTAAAATCACCTATGAGACTGCTGGATTTCCTCTAATTAAAGGCAGAGCTGATTTCTGAATAATTGAAAGCAGAGGAAGCATTGAGGGATCAGAATCAGCCTCTGGAGATGCCTGTATCTCTTCTGACTGATGAGGGAGGCATGGGCGAGGGACACCCTACTCCTGTGTTCTGTGTCTGAGGTAGCTGCTCCAGGTTAAGCAGGACAAACACAGCCACAGCTCTTCACTCTCTGCTAGCAAGTTCTGGTAGCTCTCCTACTGATCTTTAAGATATAGGTTTGGGAACCAGTGAGTGTTAGGTGATCACAGATTATGGTAACCCTACTCACCACTTTTCCAGGGTGCCCAGCAATGCCAGGAATGCCTGGTTTCCCATCTGTGCCTGGCGTCCCCTGCAACAACAAAAGCAACAATAATATACAACAAACATCCTGTTATTCTCTCTAAACAGCATTCAGTTCCATACAAGCAGGAGGCTGCCATTGGGGAGGGACATGACACAGTGAATGGGCTGGTGGGCAGGTTTGGGGGAGGCTCATTATCTCATTAGTCATCTGCTCTCTCCATTCCTCCTTCTCTTTCCCCCTCTCCAGAGCAGGCTTAGGTTTTTTTTATTTTTTTTTTTTTTTTTTTTTTTTTAATGCAGCTTCAGTCGTTCTTCACCTGCTTCCACCCCTGCTTAGCAAAAGGGTGAACTTCGTTGCTTTCCCCCAAAACACATTTGATGAGTTATTCCCAACCTTTATTTAAGTGACTCTAAAGCAGGAGGAAGAGAAGGGATGTAGACATTGACATTGGATGCAGACAGGAGTCAGTATGTGGGGCAGAAAACACCCCCTGCTGCAGTTTAATACAGGACTGTATATGACTGCTGGAATCTGACAGCTCCTCTGTTCTATGTGAAAAGCAGAAGCAGTAATGATAATGCAGTTTGCCCCGAGAAAAATGGATAAAAGAAGGCTTTAAATTCTTAAAGGACCAGATAAACAATGAGATACCCGTTTTGCATCTGTTTTTCTCTGTGTCATATGAAAGAGCAAAGGAAATGACACAAAGCAGCCTAATGATTTATCCAAGGGACCGATTACTCCTGTTTTGTTTTAAGAGTGGGGCTTTTTATTTGTTTGTTATCTTGTTTTTTGGTGGGGTTGTTGGGTGTTTGTTTTGTTTTGTGGGGGGCTTTTTGTTTGGCTTTGAGTTTTTTTTTTAAATTTGCTTGTGTTTTTTTGTTTTGTTTTGTTTTTTGGAAAATACTGTTTTGTTTCTAATTTTTGCTCTGCTTCAAGAAAATATTTTTGGGTTTTAGCAGTAGAAGGTACCATCATACAAGATTTAATGTGTCTACTTAATTAAGAAAGGATATTCTCACTGCTATTTCTGTTTTTTGTCAGTGATGAGTGAAGCATGTGGGTCAGGAATAAAGTATGAATTCTGTAGTCCTCTATTCTTCATTCCATAAATAATTTTATAAGCAGGATAAAAGGTGTCTGAATGCTAATGGAACTTTGGCATCTAAGCAATTACTGGGATTTTGGTATCTGCATGACTGGTGAAAATGGTACTTGGGACATAAGTCTCTGAAGTGCTTGTGGAAAATTATAAGTATTTATCTGCAGCAAAGGTAAATGGACAGAAGAAATAGCCTCAGACCAACAGTATTTCTGCAACAGAATGTTGTCATTTCAGGCATGTTGGTACTTGCAGGACAACTTCCTACCATTACAAATGCTGAATAATTTTTCCCATTAATTTTCCTAATGAAATTTAAATGGGAGGAAAATATCCAGAATAAGTAAGTTGTTTTATTGTAACAAATGTATCCAGAGACATCTTTATTTCTTATTCCCTTCATATTTTAAGAATGTAGCTCATTGCTCAAGTACAAGAAGATGAAGATCTTTTTTTAGTCTGAGGGTTAAAGAGATAAATTGCTTGTTTTTCTTATTTTTTAAAAAGCCCTGTAGTCACTCCACTTAAAATATACATAAAATATACATATGCATCTATCACATAAAACAACAATAATTACTAGAAAAAGGACTTTAGAAGAAAGGGCATGTAGTCATAATAGTAAAGAAAATATTCTATAGCATCAAACTGATTAAGAAGAGTTAAACTACTGTCCTGTGTGTCAATGCATCAGCTTTAATTATCATGCTGACAAATATCTATGTGAAATGACAACACTCAAAATATGTACAGCAGATGGAATTTATGGCAAGTAAAGTCCCTCTAAATTGTTGGTATTTTTTAAAAATAAACAAGCAGATGCTGCTAGAAGACTGTGATAATGTTCTTGTAAATACTCAGCAAGCATAACTGCATTTATCTTGTTTCTTAGACCAAGTTTTGATTTCAGTGCTGTCCCAAATGCAGGAGAAGGACATATTATTATTTTATTTTATTTTATTTTATTTTATTTTATTTATTTTATTTTTTTTTTATTTTATTATTTTATTTTATTTTATTTTATTTTTTATTTTATTTTTAAAATTTTCTGAGTCACATCAGCGCTCTCTGCTGGCTTATGCCCGCAAAAGACACCCAGGTCAGACAGGGATCAGCAAGGAGCAGCACAGCCCCAAACAGGTGGGCTCCAGGAGTTCAAAACAGAACAGACAGGGAAAACCATAGACATGAGCCTACTACTGTAGCACAGACCTGTGTCATGGGTAGGGCACACTGGTGTGGGGTGATAGCTTCACACCACCATATGATGGAGTAGGGGACACGTGGAACTTAGTTTTCTGTCTAAGCTTTGCTGATTTTCATTTTTGTTCTGGTGAAAATGTAAAGGGCCTCACAAGACACCTTCCAAGACATGCACCTTTTAGATGCAATTTTAGATGCAATTTTAACCACATTTTAGGCAGAATTCTTAAGCACCAGGTTACACTGGCTCCTGATACTCATAATTCACCTGAGAAAGGGGTTTGTTTCCCTAGAGAAGCCATCCTGAGCTTTAATATACTGACAGAGCAAGAAATGTTCATTATCTGCTAAGTGCATTAAGAGATGAAAGGAAACTGAGGAAAGAAACAACTGAGGTTTTAGATCAGGTTAAATAAACTTCCTACCTTTGAACCTGGTACACCTATGTTGCCTCCTTCTCCCTGAAACAGAGACAGAGTAGGGCTCAAGTATTAAAGTGAGGAGTAGTTGCTAGGATTTTAAACATGTATGTAACTTTCCTTAAAAACAAAGGAACCGAATGAAATGATTAGTAAAAACAAGGCACATTTTCGGTAAAGTGATGCTCGGCATACATTTGTGATTTGGTTCTGGAATTTTTGCAACCCAGTTCCCACCCACATCTAAAGAGTTTGTGGTCATGACTAATTATTTTTGCTGAGCATCGACCAAGCCACACGCCTGAACCCTCATTTTGATGTCTGAAATCAGCACATGGTAACGTTTCCCAGATCTACCAATGCAGCCATGACCTTGTGCCTCCACGAAGGATTCACCACCTTCATCCAAAACAGCTAACTCTCTCCCCCCATACTGCTGCTCTCTCCACCTACCCGGGCACTGCGTCAAACCATGAGCAAAATAATGAACACTCCACTCTTCCACCTTCTGGACTGATTTTGCAGGATTTTAGCACTAAGTAGACACAGTTCTTTGATTTTGTAACAGACAGAGAACATCCAATTTAGTTTCTTTCACTGGAGATAGGGAATATAAACTGGAATGAATCAGTCATTGCCTCAAATGTTATACTTACTGCTTTTTGTGAGTTCTTATACTCAGGAGTGTGTAAAGACTGTAGACAGTTTTTTAATGAAAACAGATTTTCATAATAATAAAAGTGAAAGCAGAATTTGGATCCATGCTTACTTTTAAGGAAAGAAAATTTATCATAGCTGGTCTTCTCTGACAGCTGTACTTGTCTGGAGTATTTGAAGGAGGAAGGAAGGTTGCATGAAGCAGAACTATACCTTCAACTCCTCGTGATGCATTAGCTCTTGGTTTTGGGAAGTGGGTGGTTGTTGTATTTTGCCGCTGTTGCCTAGTGAAGTCATTTATAATCATGAAAAGTGGGTGTAAAATTCATCCCCATGAGAATGATAGTGTATTATAACCACTTTATATTAATTTTGCTGTAGTGTACCTGGTTTTGTAAGACGTCAGGCAACAGCATGTTCCTTTGTGTTTCTCCTGTATCTTGGGGATGAATGACTCATGACTAAACCAAGGTGATGGTGAAGTCGCTTGGCCAAGGTTTATGACTATCTTTTCCACTCCAGCCCAGTTCCTAAATCCTAGAAGTCATGCTACCTCAATTTCTGAAATTTTTGTGAAGCAGCATATCTTTGAAACAAAATTTCTGGTTAAGGGCAGAGAATAAGCTCTTAACAAAAATATATTTTGAGCATGGAGACTCGGCACCTACTCCTGTGCACAGAGCAGCATCATGTGAGAGCACATCTATTCTTGCCAGTCCACCACAGTATCACTCACCAACACGTGTTGTGCAAATTGTGATTTTTTTCACTCATGAGTAATATCATCCAGCATTAACAGGAGTAGTACCCAATGGAGGGACTTTTTTCAGCCCTGGAAGCTGAGCTCTCCAGACTCTAGAGAGAGGGGGCTGGCCAGATCTTTGGTGGCTGTTGTCCTATGAATCAGGTGCATGCTGGCAATGGGTAGTCAGTGATTAATCCTGGGTGTGAGTTCAGGTGAAAATTTCATGGGAAGAGGATGGGGACTGCCACTTCTTGTCTTCCATTTCCTTGTATTTCAATGTTACTGTTATTTCCCAGGACCATGAAGACTTTGAATTTCTTTAACTTCACATTTACAGTGCAGTCATGCTGTACTATTAATCTGAGAGGTACTTTATGTAGGAAAAGGGAAAGTTTCTTTCTGTCTAAAAACCCCTTTTGCAAATCTGCTCTTTTCTTCTGGGATGTCTAATCTCTCCATTTTTTCCTCACGGGCTACACAACCAGTAGAAGCATCAAAGTGGAAAAATTTAGTCACTTCTGAGCTCAAATCAAAACCAAGACAAAGTAATTATTGCTCCTCCCTTCTTCCCCCCAGCACCTTCCAGAATGTTTTCCCATCACTTTCAAGGATAAGAAGGCCTCCTCATGCAGATTTCTTTTTCAACAGCATATATGTAGCCTCTTGGAAACCAGAATGATGTATAAATCATGATGTATAAAAGTGACAAAGAGAAATTGCCAAATGTCCTAAAAAAAATTAGCAAAGATGCCATGAAATGTAACAACCCAGTTAGTATTTACTCACTGCTCTTGTTGGGTGTGAAATAATTCTAATAATACACATTCTGGATAGATACCCAGCATGAATGGGAACAAAATTTGTCCCACACTTAATCAGTACATGAATCTTAAATGAAAGCTGTTATGTTCAGGCAAATTCTGGGAATATAAAAATAAAAAATTATTAAAAAAGATATGCCAAAGCAATATAGGTTAGCTTTCAAGTGTTTTTACTTTTGGCCCTAGTGGTCCACTCTGTCCATGTCTTCCTGCAGAACTCTCTAAAAATACACTGAATTTGCTGCTAAATCCGCATGGCATGTCATAATAAATTTTTCAGAAAAAAATTTAATTTACAACCACAACTGCTATGAAAACAATGCTGGAAACCTACAATATAACAGAGAACAATAAAATGTAAGCATTGTTTCAGGGCTGTTGTTTGGTTAAATACTGCCTTGCTCTATGTTATCATGGAAAGATCTAAAGATTTCTTTTTCTTACAAAGACAACTTTAGTTGTCACTGCATACTATACATACTTTTAGAAAATATTAGAAATAAATTTATCCAAGTGGGTTCATTGCAAGGGATTGCTTTCAACTACTTATAATTTTTTGAATTAGCTTTCTTGGCTAAAATTAAGGTATGGTACCAGTTTAGAGACAGCACAGTCTTGCTAGGTTTAAAAGCAGTTTCCCCAAAATTTCTTTCAAAAAACATTTGGAAATTCAAATTCCTCATGTCGGTATATGGTGGCATTAGTTGTAAAGTACAATTATGACTCTCTGTTGGTGAAATCAACAGCAGTTCATTATTGGTCATTTTAGAAAGTTGAATGAAAGAGAAAATAATTCAATAAAGGGATTGAGTTGTCTTTTCTGGAATATGAAAACACTAATAAATGATAACGCTAAATAATGAGAAAACATCAATGAAACTTTACACTGATCTGTGGAAGAAAAGGAATAGAAACCTTGGAAATGAGAGCTGAAGTTGTCAGAAAAAATGAATCTGTTATTTCTACTTCAAAACACAACCACTACTTTCTGATTAAAGATTAACAAGAATCTTAACAAAGACAGTGCCAATAAATGTAATTTATTTCCTAGCAGCTATTTTGAGTTGCAGTCCCTGTAGAAGCAGATACTCTGTTTTCACCTAAACACCATTGGGTACTCTGGGGTTGTGATAAGGTGTAAAGGGCCCATAATGCAGTACCAGTAACTATGTAAAAGCATTTTCATAATTACAGCAAAATTCTTACTTTTCTTATCTTCTTTTTCTCATCTACCTTCTTTACTGACTCAGGTTTTGCAGAATAATTAAACAGTAACAGGAAAATTTTGTTCAAGTGCAACAAAACATTTTAAAAATATTTATAGCTGAGTGACTTGGAAGCAATGCCTGTTATAAAACCAAACGTAAGAGTAAGGCTGTGACTAAGGCAGGTCAGAATGTACAATTCTGGCCCTGGTTTTAGACACCTCATTGTTTCAGCTAACAGATTCAATACTTATTTTTGTAACTGCATTTTTGTGCTATTTTTAGTATCTAGGAAAAGATGTAAGAGGAAGCAAAGTTCTCTAAGCTATCAGCTGTAACTTCAGTGACTCACAATTACTATTACTTTAAGCCAACACAGTGAAGAGCTGCTCAAAGTCACTCCTGTCTCCAGGGTTCAGTTGGTTTCTGATGATTCATGGAATCACAGACACAGGCTTCCACAGGCCTGTGGAGGCCATCAAATCCAATAACCCCCTTGAAGCAGAACTGCCCCCAGCTTCAGATCAGGTCAGTCATGTCTCTGTCCAGCAAAGTCTTAATAACTTCAAGTTTAGATCTTCTGCAATTTCCCTGGGCAAATTGCCCTAGTCCTGCATCAGCCTCCTAGTGAACAACCTTCTCCTAAGGCTTAGCCTGGACAACACAAGCTGTGGATTGTGACCATGGTCCCTTGCTGCACCATCCGGCACTAAAGGAACAGTTTCGCTTCATCATATTTATAATTGCCCCTCAGAGACTCATCAGCAGCTACTGGATCATGTCTTTGTCTCCTTTTGTTGCCAGACTAAACCACTGGAGCTCCATCTCTTGCTAAAAATGACAATAAATCCAAAGATCCGGCAGGTACTGATACATTGTATTACCATGTTCCCCACTTGATTTAAGTGGCACACACTAGCAAAGAATCTCCTGAGACACAGTGATGAAGAAAAAAGAATCCCTTCATCTGTGACATTGCTGCCACACTACTGGGAACAATTTTTTAGCTTAAAAGTGGCATGTCAGGTTACGCACGTTTGATTATCAAACTATAACATTTCAGTTTCATCTTCATATGTGCGATTCACCGTCATGTGCAAGAAGGGACTTTATTAGGGCGAAAGAAGGAATAGAGAGCTAGATAACATGAAAACCCTTATTTCACCCTCTAATATCTCAAAAAATATATCAGAACAGAATCTAAAAATCATTAGCTAATGAGATATCAGAGAAATACCATTCCAATTCTTTAGAGGACACAGTTATTGTAATGACATTCTAGGGCAAGTGAATTCATTTCAGTGTAGTGACTCCCAAATTATGGCTGACTGGGGTTTGCAAAAAGCAGAAAGGAGAAAACTTTTGTTTTGGAAAAAAAACCCAAAACAAACCAAACAACAACAATTTATACTCCCCTCCCCCCAAACACCCACTTACCTTAGGCCCCCTTGGTTTTGAAATTCTCGATTCACTTAACCGGTCAATGCTACTGGATCCTTCCATATCCTAATGGAACAGACAAAATGCTACAGAATTTAAGAATTTATCTTTTGGGGTTTTTTTTTTCCCCTGTTTATTTATTTATTTATTTCCCCAACCCCTCTGTTTTCTGAAGTTCTATAAAAACTGGAAACATACTGAACACAAATATTTTTATCTTTTCTCACTAACTTTTTTCTGAGGCAAATGGATGATGTCGTGGTGATAGGCTCTGCTCAAATGTGATAAAAACATGTTGGTCTTCCTTGCAGAAACTCTGGTCTTTACTGTCTTGCCAACTTGACACTATTGCTCCAGGACTTCAGGCTGAAGAGCATCAGGCAGAAGTGAAACAGCATGTACTGTGTTTAAGCATAGTTTTAAGTGTATCTTTCTGTGTAGCATTTACCTACCACCCAGCTACAGAAACATTAATGGCTAGTAAGGGTTACCAGAACTGATTTACATCAGGGAGAACTTGCAAAGAGTTTGTCAAGAGCAGCAATCACTTTTCACCATTAAAGGTTCTTCCTAATTCTCACAGTTGAATGTTGAACTCATCCCTAAAATACTGCTTAATGAAGTTGAGGACAAAAAAAGGTTCCATCATCAAATTGTAGAATTAATTATGTTGAAAGGGTTCTCAGAGGCTGCCTGCTTCAACTTCTTGTTGAAAACAGTTTAGGACTTCAGAACCTCAGGCTTTGGAACATTCCAGAGATGGTTAAGTGTTCTCCAGACTAAGCAAGTTCAGTTCCCTGAGACTTTCATTATAGGTCATCTGCTTCAGCCCACTGTCCATTTCCATTGCCCTCTGCTGACGTCAGAAACAAGTCTCTGTGTGTGTAGAGTCCTTGAGAGCAGCCTCCATATTTCCCATGGAGATTTTTTAAGTTTTAAAGGAAAACAACACAGAAAGCAGCAGCTTCCCTCCAGCTTTCATTGTTATATGACATTCCAGATCCATGGCAGAAGCAGGAGCTACTAATTCCAAAGCAGCAAAGAAATAAAAATGCAGGCTGCCACAACTACTTGTTTCAGCCCCAGCACCTATCGTGTTCCTATCCCTTGGCTCATGCCTAGTCTGAACTTGTGAGACTGGGCTTCAAAACATCTGGATGAACCATGCCAGCAGGGAATTGTCCATTTGCTTTAAGTTGTAGTTTTAGTTGCAGCTGTGCTGGCTTGTTTCCTTTTTCTGAAAAGAAAAAACCTTAATCTTTCTTTGTTTCACTTCATTACTCACAGCCATACAGCCTACATTTGCAACATCAGCATCATGTGTTGAACCTCCTCACTTTCCTTTAGATGACTAAAATGACAGAAAATATGTACATTTGGTGTGCAAGTGTTCTCTAAAATTTTAATAAATTATATTGGGTTGCAGAAGAATTGATGGAGTACTGAATGTTAGTGCATGAGAAGGGCAGGCATGTGCCAGGAATGTCTACAGATGGGAGAAGGAACAGGCGCAAAGGAGAATCTCTAACTCCTAGTGATGATAAGACCTTGTATCTGCTTACCATGTTTAGAGGACCCACACTCCTGGCCTACTTAGCTTCCTGCCCATTGGTGACTTGAAATGGCCCAGCTTAGCACAGTTGTGATGCTCTCAGGAGACAGTGTAAGGGAAAGGGTGAGACACCAATTAGATGACCTTCAGCTGCTATCGAATGACAGCTTTACACCAAAGGTATGGAAAACACCATCTGACCTTACTCCACTGAAAATATAAACCCTGTTCTTCTGACCATTTCTGCCAGCTCCGCAAGAGTAAGAGAAGCAGAAGGAATGCACAGCTGGAAAATATTCCTTCTTTTGGGGGGACCAAGGAAAGAGATCTTTTGTGCCACTTCATCTGAGATTGACTGAATGTTATTCAGACTTTCATTATGCTCCTCCATCAGCAATCAGTGCATCAAATACTAGCAGAAAATCTCCTCATATTCTTTTTGGCCTATTTAACCAAACACTTGCTGCTTAGGGTAAACCACAAGCTGTGTTTCTGGGTCCTTTCCCTTGACTGCTCTGTGCCAGTCTGTTTTTCCCTTTAAGAGTGTGCTTGATGCCTGCTTTATATAACACATCATCTCTTTTGACATCTGCATGTTTTTAATGGATTTACCAGGTACCTTCTGCAGCTCAAACTGTTCTTTTGGCAAGCATAAGTGCCAGCAAACACCATGCCATTTGGTTTTTGCACATAGCTGATCACAGATGCTAACAAGTGCTAACAGGAGTGTTTTGCAGAAACAGCCTTACAGCAATAAACAGACTGCCACCCAAAAGGTAGCGTCACCCTAACAAACTGGCAGACCATGGTGCTGCCTCAACAGATGGCAGGGGTGGGCATCCAAAAGATCATCTACAGCTAGCAAGCCTGTTTACAGTAGTATTCCTTTCAGGGAAATGACAATCATGCCAATTTTGTTTGGACTAGATAAAGTTCAAGATGAAGCCAGTCAAGATACTGTTACTGCAGTTAGAGCTCAGATCTTTCTGCATTTGCACCCTTAAAAGTGGGGACTCCCAGTTTTCACTCTCTCCTGCTCATCTGCTGAGTTTGCTCCTCTGAGACTTAGGTATCAAAAGTGGCAGAGTTTGATCCTAAGCACCTAATTTCAGGAGAACTCTTTGTTGACATAATAAGGGCGTGTTTCCTTCTGCTCAAATATTGTGAATGGGGAGAAGTGGAGAATCTCTTAAGAATGGGTCCTCACAGGTCACAGAAGATGACTGAAAGTCAGAGAAGTCATCATTCTGGGCTAAAACTCAGACCGGGCCCTGGATGAAGATGTGACTTGCCATTGGTCCTTAACTTATTCTGAGATAAGTAGGTATTTATTCAGGGGAGAGACTATACCAGCCTTTGAAGTGTGTCTAAGATAAGGCAGAGAATGTTTGTGTGCTTAGACTTCATGCTATTCCTTGCTAACAAGTTCAGTGCTGGCAATTAATTTGTGAACTGCTAGAGATATTTTTTGTCCATTGAAATTCAGTGGCACCAGTGAGGTTATTAACCAGTGGTGTATGTAGTACAATATTCTTTAGTCAGACATCAGAAAGCAAATTAGGTCTCTAAACAAGCATTAGTGGTCACATCTGTGACACCTCAAAGTGTCTGTAGAGTAAAGAAAAGAAAAATACAGAAGAGTTGGGGTAGATACTAAGAAAGACATGTAAGTAAACTGGTGTCTTTTAAACACCACCACTTTACTGCAGCAGTTCTCCAGATGGCCAGTAATTTTGGTCAAACATTCTTACTTCTCTAATGAGACTACCTTGTGTTACTGTGCAAACTTTATTATATCCCATGACATAAAGAACTTCTGGAAAGACTTTCCTGAGCAAAACAGCTAAATTAGAATTAAAAAATGCATGGAAAAAAAAGGAAAAAGAAAAGGGAAGACACAAACATGAATATTGATATTGACAATTTCTTGACCTCTCTTCACAAAAATGTTAATGCAGCAGCTCTAATTCTTGAACCTGGGTGTTCTTCCCTTGCGTTTCTTGACTGCAAAGCCACCTTCCACTCCAACAACATTAACCAAATGAGAAGTTTTTAAATGATATGTAAAACTCATCTTGAGCTTGCCCAATCTCATATTTTTAAGTGATGAGGGTATTATTCTGAGAAGTCAAAAAAGTAACATCTACAATTTTATATTTTTAATAGAACATTTTTTCTAAGTAGAACATATCATGAGGCCAGAAATGACCAACATGTGTCTCTGTATTTACACTCCACAGCAAATTTCAATCTAGAACATATTACTCTGTCATCAATTCAGCCTTAAACACCTGTGAAATGTACAGGTGGTCACACTGTCTTTACTCTGGAGGAAATGTATCTATAGTTACAACAAACTTCAGAATAGCAAAATACCTCAAATCCCAAGCTGTAACTTAGTCCTGGTAGTCCAGGAGGTCCAGGGGGCCCAGGAGGTCCAGGAGGTCCTGGTGGTCCAGGTTTTCCAGGAGACCCAATAGGGCCAGCTTCTCCTTTGGGGCCTATTGATCCAGTGACTCCAGTATCACCCTAAAATAAAGATTCAGTCTATTGATATACTGAAAATGCCTATCTAGATGCAAGTGAGTGGATTTATAGGATCACAGACTGGTTTGGGTTGGAAAGCTCATTAAGTTTCAATCCCTCTGCCATGGGCAGGGACACATTCCACGAGCCCAGGTTGCTCAAAACCACATACAACCCAGCTTTGAACATTTCCAGGAAGAGGTCATCCACTGACCATATTCACGGCCCTCCCCTGGACTTGCTCCAGCAGGTGCATGCCTTTCTTGTGCTGGGGGTCCCAGAGCTGGACACAGCTCCCCAAGTGGGCAGAGTAGAGAGGGAGTATCACCTCTCTCGACTTTCTGGTCAGGTGTATTGGTTCTGCTGAGCTGGAGTTCATTTTCCCTTAGCAGCCCTCACAGTGCTGTGCTTTGCATTTGTAGCTGGAAAGGTGTTGATACCAGACCAGTGTTTTGTCTACTGCTGAGAAGCACTGGCACAGCATCAGTGCTGTCCCTTTAACATTCTGTCCTCCCCTCCTCCCATCAAGTGGGCTGTGAGTGGGCAGTATACTGGGAGGGGACACAACTAGGCAAAAATAGCTGACCAAAATTAACCAAAGGGGTATTCCTGACCATATGATGTCAGCTCAGATATAAAAGGTAAGGGAGGGAGGAGGAACAGGGGGCATTCTTTGCAGTGTTTGCCTTCCAGAGCAACTGCTTCCTGGGAAGAGGCTGAACATTACTCACTGGCGGGAAGTGGAAGTAGAGATTAAACTTTTTTTATCTTTGTTTATATGCATGCAAATGTTCACTTTGTTCTTGCTTTAGTGAACTGCCTTATCTCTACAAGTTGTTTTCCATCTTATTGTCTCTCCCCAGTCCTGCTTGGAAGGGGTGATAGAGTGGCGTCCAGCCAAGGTTCACCAACTACATCATCCTTCATAGAGAAGCATGCTGGACAACTGAGAAACCAGGTTTACTCACTTCACTAGCTTACATAATAATAATCTTAAAGATTTCTCAACCCTTTTCAGTAATGTACTGTATCGCAGGGATACTGTCATTCTATAAAGACACTGTCCTTTTTGTTACCTTTGGACCAGCAGAACCAGGCAGACCTTGATCACCCTGTAAAAGAAAATCAGTCCTAAATAATTAGAATAAGAATATTAGGCATCAAAACCACATTTGTGGTATTCTCCCTTTGTAAAAATGCCCACAGATTTCTGTGTTGTTTGATTTGATGTCCTTTACATGAAGGTCTTAATCTGAAACCTCAGACCTCTCAGTTAAAAATAATCTATAATTCAGGAATTACAATAACACATTAACAGCTCTGCTCTGGTGTGCTGACTGGACACAATCTTGTATTTCGATTATTGCTGCAGATTTTAAGGGTTTGGAGGACACAGAATTAAGCATTGCAGGTCACATCCTCATGCTTCTGAACATAAATGTCAAAATTCTTGTGTGATATAAGAGAACAGGAAACTGGTCCCACTCAAGTTGTCTAGGGCACCCTTCCAAACACAGGATGTGACAACCAGGAGGATTTTAAGGTTCTTCTGAAGCAGCCAAGATTTTATCAAGATTTGCTTTTATACACTTTACTTGCATACTCTTTTTTCCATTTCTACTTTATGGAATAGACAGAAAGACAATAGTAATGCATGCAAATAATTATTTTCCAAATTTCTCTGAATCTAGTGGAACTAATTTTTATATTGGCAAACTCCTGTCCTTATTCACTCCGCAGAAATATTTATTAAGTAAAGTATGAAAAAAATGAATAAACACCAGGAGTAAAATGATAATGTTTTTTTCTAAAAGCAATGGCAAAACTCTGTGTCAAATGTCACTCCAATGAACAAACTGAATTTACTTTCTGTGCATCGTGTTGTTCCTGTAATCTTCTCTGGATTAATTTGGAATTATGATCAAAACAGATATTGCAATATAAATTAAATCAGGGCTTTCAGAAAAAGAAAACAGTAAAAATGAGAAAAAACCACTTACTCGTATTGAACAGGTGCAAATACATAGTGCTTCAATTCTAACTGAACTTTTATCAAATATACACAATGCAGCAAACAGACCCAGTGAGGCAAAATATTTTAGTCCTTTTTTTGGAGGATTATGATTTTTTAAAAAAATTAATTTCTCTTCCAATTGCTTCTCTTTCCACATCAATCTCTTCCTATAATATGCAATTCATGTTCAGTTTACTTCAGCTAGACTTCTTTCTGTTCTTCGGCTCCCTCATGTAAAATGCACACCACTGATTACAATGGACGTGGGTTTCAGATGCCTGCTTTGTAACACCCCTGCTGCACTTTCTGGATAGTTGTTTATGTCAGACCCTACAGATAGCTGCTGGTTCCCATGTGTGCTGCACTTCTACCGACCTCAGGCTTTTGATATCACAACTCAGAAACTTGAGCCTCTAGAGATAAAAAGAAATAAATATTCTGGTCATTTAAGACTTGCCTTTTCATTTCCCTTACAGTGTGTGAGCTTACAATGTACACTTGGGAATTTACTTGCAAGTTTGTGTGCATAATGTGTGTTGTTGAAGCTCACTGGAGGATGAAATTTTCTTGTAGTCTCTGTCTCGGTTTTCTCCACATCCTTCTTAAAGTGGGGTGCTTAAAATGGCATTTTGGTTGGCAAGAGGTTACATTAATTTCCACAAGTCAAGTCTGTTCTGCCTATGCCAGTAATTGCCGATTGATCTCTCTGTCCTTATCTTGACCCATCAGTCTTTCATTGGTGGGCACCTGGAATCCAGCCAGTGTAAGACATGACTTTGTCTCCTGTTTGCCAGATTAAATGGTTTGTGCTCCTTCAGACTCTTCTCCCCTGTCATAAAATGTGCTGTCACTCTGTGCCAGGCTGGACTACCCGGAGTTCTCTCTTTCCCACTACAGACTCATCTGTCTGAACACAGTCATGACTGGCTTTTGAGTGGCAAATCACAACAGAGTAGTTCGTACCGCATTTCAAATATTGCATGCTGCAGAAAATGAGACAGTATCCAATAGAAAATTCTGGATTTCTGAATATGCCTTTTGAGATGTGCTCTAATAAGCCATTATTATCTGGATTCAATTGAAAAATATTGAAGTCAGATGCTATTTTGTTGCAGGAACAACTATTTATGATTTTTACAGCCTAGAATTGACAAAGATTTTCCACTGAAGTAGGAGCAAGATAAAAGTTTAACTCACCTTTTCTCCCTTCCATCCTGGTGGGCCAACCACTCCATCACGGCCAGGAGGACCTTGAGGACCCTGCAATGACAGAAAATCTAAAGCAGGTGCCACTTGAGAGCCTGATTTCTAGAACACGTTCGTGTGTAAGTATTTCAGACCAACTGATGATACAGCATTATGAAAGACTAATGTGCAGCACCTCATACCACTAAGTTGTAACACTTTTATTTCTTGTCTTCTGAGAGTTTGGCTTTGTATCAAACCAATATTTAAATATATGTTAATATGAAACTATATACAACAACCATAAAATAATAAAAAAAGAAACCTCAGCATAATGTAAATATAACATTAGCATTAAAAATAATGGTGCTATCCAAGCAGGTTTTGACAGTGCTGTATAAGACATGATGGGATTGAAATCCCCAAGCACCTTAGTTATCCAGACTTTTGGCAATGTCAGTGCTAGACAGCAGCTGAGGAAACCTTGGTATTGACAAATCAGAAGTGGCCAGGTTTTCTGTGTGGCTGAATCATTAAAAGCAGTTGTGATATGGAGGGAATGGTGTCAAACAGGAGAATTCTGTGTTGTCACTGCAAACAGGAAGTCAGTAGGTGGACAGTGTTCTTGATTCACATATCTCCAGTGATACCCTTGCATGGGAACAATGAGTCTGGGCCTAACCTCCCCATGCTTTTACATTACTCTTTTATGGCAAATTTTAGTACTGTAGCCTAGACCATTTGAATTAATTTATAATCCAAAGATATAGAAACAGCGACAGTCAGGAAAGTTGGAAGTATATTTTGAATTGCAGAGAAGGTGTTATAGAAGACCTTTTAATCTAACACTGCACTTTATCAAATGCAGTAAATAAAACATTCGGGTAACAGTCTATTTTATAAGACTTGCCAATGGATTTTCTTAAAATGACTGTTGTAATCCTCAATAGAATTCCGTCTGTCTTGGATACAGAAAAGAAAAAGTGTATTGTTGGGAGCTTAGCAGTTAGATGAATCTGGTCAGTATTTCAGATTTTTTGATTTATACTGCCATCCATATTACAATTGGTAGATATAGAGAACAATGGATTTCATTGACTACCCATGGACGTGCCTCTTGAATCCCATATTAAAGATTTTGGGGTGCACAATCCCTTTCTGCACAAAAGATGATGCTTTCCATCTGGATGGCCAAACACTTTTTAGATTTTCATCAACTCCCAACTTGGTTATCCTCAAAAAAACACCCTCCAAGACAAATGAGATATAGTGAGATTTCCTTTTTAACACCTGTCACCCATACACTTCCTTGATATATGCCAATTACACCTTGTCAGGTACAGAAATGGTGACTCACCCTGCAGGTAGCATGAATTTACAGGCAAAATCTAGTCCTGAGATCAACTGCTACTGGCAGATGGTTGATAGGGAATAAAGGAACAGTATTAGCAAATATATGGAATCAGAGATTATTCTGAATTGGAAAGGACCCACAAAGATCACTGAGTGCAGCTCTTAGATGAATGGCCTGCACAGAGATCAGACCCTCAACTATGGCTTTAACAGCACCATGCTCCAACCAACTGAGATAATCTCACAGTTCCAGAGAGGATTCTCAGAGCTGTTCAGTGTTAGAATAATTGGTTCTCTTCACTGAAAACAAAACCCTTTACTGAGGATTTATTTGCAAGTTGAATATTAGCAACATTTTTTACAGTATATTTCACATATCCACAGGAATAAGTGTTTCTACCTAGCTGAAGAAAAGGAAGGAAGAGGAAAGAGGAAAATTCAGTTTATTCTAGAAATTCCCTGTGGCTTATGTAGGTGATTTAGTAAACTTCATTTTCCTGAAAGCACCACAGAAAAACTAATACTTAGTCTTATTCAGTGTTGGCAAAAGCATTCTTACTTTTTATTTATTCTGGTCCAAATTCACCAGTGTCTGTCTGTCAAATGTACACTACTGCTGTGCAGCAATGTGATTTCATTAACAAGACTTTTTATTTATCTTTTTTTGTTGTTGTTGTTACAAAATTTGGTAAGATCCAAGCTCTTAAATTAAAAATATTCTCCAATTTTATTAAGAATTATACAAACTATAAGTCTTAGAACTTAGTGTTGCAGGACAGAACCAACATCAATGTTTGAGAACAAAAGGGTACTCACTTCAGGGCCTGGCTCCCCAGAAGCTCCATCTTCTCCTGGTGACCCAGGTGGTCCTACACCTGAATCAGGTGCTGGCTTTCCTGGAAGACCAGGCAGTCCTGGAGGGCCAGGTGGCCCAGGAAGACCCTGGATAAATCAGCAGGACTGTTAGAAATTATCCTTGCCAGGTTCATTTCTATGTATGTCGAACAGGAAAAAGCCCTCATGAGGCTGTTCAGGCTCGTAAAACCCACCTTGGGTTTCCACCCCACTTCTGCTTCACTGAGAACCAATTTTAGTTTCACAGATAGACCCTTACATAGAGTCACACTGACCTCCCTCATTTGTGCTCTCTGACCTGTGCCACCTCATAGGGTGCATCTGCAAGCAAGAAATTGAAAACCAAAAAATTTTGTGTCAGCTCTCTGTAACCCAGTGAAGATCTCAGACATATCCCAACGATTGACCTTGTGATTAGAGACCTAACCATAACAAAACCAAGGGATGTTGTATTGAGGGAAGTTGGTTTTTTCTCCTCTACCATTTCATTGGATTTTCCCATGCTATTGCTAGAGCACTGAGAGCATCTACTCATGGTCAAGACCTGCTTATAATGCTGCAAAACTGGCCTCCACTCTAAAGATCTCATGGACATGAGCAGAGGTATTTAAATTGAATGAAATGAATGAAATATTACTTTAGGAGAAACAGTACATTTGCAAATATTCTCTCCCATGTGCAAGCCCATCCGTGTTACTTGATTGCATTACCAGGCAAACTCAGAGAGCTTGAAATTTTGGGCCATGGCACTGTAAGTCAGGAAATCTTTAATTCTGACTTAGGGCCATGCACAGGATTCTGTCAGGAAGAGGGTCATCTTGGATTTTCAGTACAGTGAACAGAGCCTTCTGCAGGGCGCTCACCTGTCTTGTTACCTACAAAGGGCCTCTAAAGAGGCTCCTAAATTAGGCAAGATAGCTAACTTTCAGCATGTGGCAATTATCTCCTGAAGGACCTTGAGAATAAGGTATTAGGCACTTTTGAAAAAAAAAAAGAAACAGAAAAGAAATCCTGAGGCAGAAACCAGTCTGAGAGAATTAAAAATATCGTTAGTTGTGTTGCAAAGCAGAGGCCTCCATGCTATAGCATTCTGGACTTCATAGAAACCATAAGGAGCTCAGAAGTCTGCAGGGCTACTGATGTCCAGCTCACCAGAAATCTGCACCGTAAAGCATGTCATACAGGCACACTTATTTTTTTAGAACAGGTTCTCCAAATTCAAAAAGGAAAGACTAGGGTCATATAGAACCTTGCACTGACTAAAAGCAGTGTACAAGAGAGAGGGAGAGGGATGGTTTACAAGGATATGTAGTAACAGGAGAATGGGCAATGGCTTCAATCTGACAAGGAGAAGGTTTAGATTAGATATTAGGAAGAAATTCTTTGCTGTGAGGGTGATGAGGCACTGGAACAGGTTGCTTAGAGAAGCTGTGGATGCCCCATCCCTGGCAGTGTTCAAGGCCAGGTTGGATGGGGCTCTGAGCAACCTGGTCTAGTGGAAGTTTTCCCTGCCCATGGCAGAGGGGCTGGAACAAGATGACATTTAAGGTCTTTCTATGATTCTATGAATCTATGATTCACCTCTCTCTCCTCTATACTGTCTTCTCATATTCAGATTAAAAACATTTTCTCATTTTAAAAAGTCCTCTTGCCATTATTTTTTTGTTGGCCTCCTTCTCTCTCATACTTCTTCCCCACTCACAAGCACTTAGGCCTTTTCTCATTGTGAAATGAAACCCTACAAATCCTTTCAGGATGCTGTAAATTAAGCATGCATAAAGCTTGCGTTATGAAATTGACCTTCTACAACTTGTGTGAGTAAAATAATGTTCTTTATTATGAGAAATATGAATATATACTTACCCTTAAAATCTCAGTCTCTCTGTCAGCATCTCCAGAACCTGATTCTTCAGGTTCGAGTCTATTCTGAAATTAGGAGAATTCAATTTTGAATTATTGCTTCTAAAGATGACTAATGCAAGTATCACTTGATATTTACTGGAAATACAGCTACCATCAATATCCTTACAGCAGTTTGTCACAGGTAAAATAAATTATAATACAACAAAAACATTTCATTTATGTTTCTGGTGTTTCATACCATATTCTTTTGTAGTCACTGAGCACTGTATTTACCTGCAGGTGCTCTATGAGCACAGTGATAAATATCCTGCAGGACACACATGTTGTTTAAGTGAACTGAAGTAATATCTCAGACAGATTTTAACTTCAGAAAGACACCTGCCAACATTAAGAATATCCTAAAATGAAGACCTTAAAAATAACCCTAGTTTCCTACAATGTGCCCCTCCTTTAAAAAGACAAATTCTGAGATTCCTACAACTGGAATCAAAAAGATGATTTTATAAAGAGAAATCAATATACTGAAGCCTTTTCTAAAACCTTTTGTTGAGAAAACATCTTAGTGTTTAGTCCTTAGTGAGTTTCATAGTTGCCCACATTTTGCAAACTACAAAGAAAAGCACAGAGAAAAGCAATAATACCATAGTACTAAAGCTAATGTTTCAAATGCATGAGAGTTAAGGATGCATTCCTTGGCTGCACTGAGACTTGTTCAACATCACTACAGAATAAAAGGCCTTGAAACTTGCTATCTCAGAGAACAAGAAAGCAAAGGCAGTGTAGGACTTGGTGTTCACGGCTACATTTATGGAAGTGGCCTTTGACTGGGTAAAACTGTTGGACTGGAGCACCTTGTCCTAAGGATCTGGAGCTGGCTTGCTGGTCTCTTGAAGTCAGCATAAATGCAGGCTCAGTAGTGCAGCAGAACACTGTTACTCTGTTTTTACACTGCAGAAATATATTGGCATAATTCAGCAGGCCCAGAATCAGGGGAGCATATAATCCATTTTGGCCAGTGGAATATGTTTCAAACTATCTTGTTAAATACTCACAATATCCAATGTGAGAGATGGTTTTCTTTAGAAATCCACCACAGGATTTCCACTGGTGTTAGTGGTGAATTATGCCTACGTGTAAAATCAGCTCTCACACCATGAACTGAAAATTCAGGCCAGGTTCCTTCTGCGTACATGTGTATCCTCATAGACATAGTGGGAAAAGTCCAAATACAGCAGAAAGATAGATCTGAAACTTATTCTTTAACATTGCCTGAGTACTGAGCATTCAAAATACAAACACTGTTAATCATGCTGATATGTGTTCTAGTATTTAATGACAGCAAACATAACTGACTGTCAAACCATTTCCCTGTTCAGTAGCAGGAAGAAATTAATAATTCAGGTTTACAATGCCTTTTTGTGGAAATTTTTGTTTCATGTTCTCCCATATATTGTTGCTTTTGCACAGGAGAGCACACACATCCCCTGACATTTTGAAGTGTGAATACTGGGTGTTTATGTAACTTACAGTATTCGCATACTTCAGTCAGACATTTATTTGCATTTCTGCATGAATGTTTTAGAAAACATGATTATCTCTGTGGCAGTCAGGCTGCTTTCCCAGAGAAAACCTCCTATTTAGTTCTGGATTCCTCTGTGGCAAGCTGAGCTCATTGACAGAGAACCCCAAATACTCACTAATCCTCTGGAAGGAGCAGATGGTCCTGCGGGTCCTGGAAGTCCAGGAGGTCCTGGCAATCCCTCACCAGGATCACCCTGAAATGGGAATTAAGATAAATCAGCAAGGATTTAACCATATAAAGACCATAAGCACTAGCTGCAATCTGTGTGGATTTCCAGTCACAAGAGTGCCCGCTTAGATGTTATGAGCAGAGTTGGACTTTGATAATTTCTAAGACATGCTCCAAAGAAACATGATCTTTGCATTGGCAATGGAAGAAAGAACTCTTCCTTTTCTAACTTCTGCAATGAATTTGCAAATGTACCAACAACATTAACAGCCTTAGGCAGCACATATGTCTTTCCAGAGTAAGGTTTAACTGTGGCTCTTGCACTGTTAGGGTACATCATACAAGCCCCCCTGCCACCAAATAAGAAAATAAATAAACAAATAAACAATCAAACAAACAAACAAATAAATAAATAAGTAGTCAGCATAGTCACACCATTGTACTTCATCTGTAAATTAATTGATTTTATTGCTACCCTGTGTAATGCTTTTTTCAATATACCATGACATGATTTTCCTTCTATGTGTTGACCTTTATCTATTGCCAACACAATGAAAGACCCTGATAAAATATATGTCATTTCCTCTCATAATTACTACAATTTCTTACACCTTGTCTTTCTTACATCACCTCTGACATTTTGCTGAGGTTAGTTTGAACTGCTTCAGCTTAGTATGTTTATGACTTTTAATAACTTTTCTGCTCAGGTCTGGTATTTTTAACTAGAGTCAAGAGTTGAGGTTTTGCCTCTACTGATCTATGCTTTACCCTCTAAAATGCCAATTTGCTCTCTGGGCTTATGAGCATTTTAATTCTCTAAATTCACATATTCAGTTACATACCAGGAAACTGACTTTTATCTGCTTCTTGGTCACTTGCTCTTTATGCTTCAGAGTTCATTAGATACATGTATTCATTGAGCTCTTTGTTCCCTGTGGCTTTGTCAAATGGTTTCTATAGTGATACTTCAGTCAGATTCACAAAGAATGTGTTTAATTAATTTGAGGCTATTTTCCCTGTCTGCCAGTGTGTTCATTTACAGATGCTCTTCATTCATTTTAACACATCCTTCACTTTTTTTCCAATGACTACTATATTAGTTTCTGGCAGTGTTTGGTGCTTGCTTTCATGCAGTTTCTTCCACTTTGTGTGCATTGCAAGGAAGACAAAACCCCCAGATCTCATATTTGAGTCACAGTCATTTCTGGGAAGCCTAACTGTATCCATTCCCAAGGAGCATCTCATAGCTGTATCTCTACACAGAACATGAACAGTGGAAAAGTGACAACCAGCTGCCCACTCTCCAGTGATATGTAGTGCCCCATTCATTCTTGGCTTTCCATTTTCAATGAGAAGAACCAGAAACCAGTGGATCCTACTACTGTTCCTGAAACTGAGATATTATTATACTGAGAAAAGAGTTGACTGAGTTTAGACAGCATAACTGTTTTGAATTTTTGTGTGTGTACAGATCAATTCTTTAAGCTTTGCTCACCCTATCAACACATCCAGGCCTAGGAAATCACACTGATTTGGATATTGAAACAATTTTCTGAACAACTGATAACTTAAAAATAATTCACATGTGTATAAGACGAACAGAGCAGTGTCTTCTTGTTTGTCCTGTTTTTACTGCAGGAATTGTGTCTCTTTAAAGTATTGCCAAGACAAAGCTCTGCATATGAAGCTGTCGGCTTTCTTTAGTGCTTTTGAGCCTATTAGGATTCTTAGCACTCATTTGCTAACTTCATAATGTCTCTTTGAGATGTCCCTTGAAAATATTAGTCCAATTTTTAAATAAAAAACTAATCGTAAGAAGTCTTTATTAAAGTAGCCATAAAAGTAATCAGGAATAGACTACTGGAGTATTTTCCTTTCCAATATAACTTTTGCTCTCTACTGCTAAGCTCTTCTGCTGCTTAAGTGTTCTCCTTCTGATGGCTATTCTAATCAATAAACTAAGGCTGGATGGCCTTTGGCTGTGAGGTCAGCTAGAACATCCTGTCTGGGATCACAGTACTTAGGTACTTGGCTCTGGGACTCCTTTTAGCCCTGCATGTTCAAAACTAGTATTTTGAGTATGTTTTTTTGTGCATTTTGCATGAGATAAAGCTAGAAATACACTGAAATCCATCAGCATGTGTATTTGAAAAAAGCTTACTGGGATGGCACTGCAGGGGTACAGAGCCAACCTATGCTCAGTCTCACCTTGCAGCATACTGGGAGCAGTTAACAACTGATGTTACCCCTGAGGCATTGTCTGAGCAAAGTCTGTTTGATACCAGCCAAAACACTGTCAGGGACCATGCCTGTAAATCTGAACCATCAGCACAGCACTCATTTCCTGGGCCTGCTCCATTTGGCAGTGTAGGTGCAGCACTTGCTGCTGAAAATTGGAATGGTCACCTAACAGGAGTTGTGGCTGTAGCAGCTGCAAAGTAAAATGCATTTGCTAATTTGCATTTAGCTTATAAATAGAAGGAATGTAAACAGCCATAATCTGAACATCTTTTCCACTGGCTTTGCTTTCACTGAAAGCATCCTGACTGATTTTATGGTTTCCCACGCATGAATTATTTACATCAGTACCAAGCACCCTAGAAATAACTCTGGTCACAAGAAGGACCAAAGAAGATTTGCAGGAAACCTAAGAAGCTAAGTGTCAAATGACACTTAGGTGCCTATAATACCTGTTGACAACTGATATCATGTCTTACTGATAATCTGCCTTCCCAGTCTGTCTTTCCTGAAGAGCCTGTATCCATACACTGTAGCACTCCAGTTGTGAGCGATCCCACCATGTCTCTGTAACCTCTGAAAGCTGGTAGCTTGTGATTGGGCATGGACCTTGTAAGTCCTCCTCTATGTCTCCCACGCTGCCTGGTTTTGTGAACATGTACTGAGACAGGTCCCAGAGGAGAGCAGGAGTGTCCCCATCATGCTGTACCTGAGATGCACCCCACATGCCTTCACTTCTCTTCAGCTTATGAGAACCCTCTGGGCAACACACCTTTCCATTACAGCTGGACAGAGAGATGGGGGTTTGCCATGCAATCTCGCAGCCTGACTCCTGTACTGGACACTAATTTTACCTTTGAAATGATTCTGGATAATTTCAAACTGAATCTGAATAGATGAGATTTATATGGGTCATATTTATGAGTTTATGAGGTCTGTATTGTTTTGTTAAACAGATGAAAAGGATTATTAATTTGTCACTTGGAGTTACTATCTGTATGCCAACTTTGTGTGCAACATGTACTTTAATAATAGATTAATCCATTATATCTCACTTAATCTCAGAAGAGATACAAGCTGTTACTTCAGATGGTTTAAATCTTATTTCAATTATGTTCATTTCCTAAGGGTAATATGATTGTACTGCCTCTGTTAAATCACTTAGCTGGTAGAGGAAGTTGCCCAGAGCAGTTATATACAACAATTGACTTTTCTTTATTAAGTGTTCAATACATCTTCCTTAGCCTTCCTGTGAATGCCCAACTTTTTCTACTGTTGAAGTTTATTCTTGAAAAATACATATGATTCTGTTGGGGGGACATCCAGCCATTCATGGATGAACAGTAGGATGTTTAAATACTTCCTGTGATTCCATATTTTCATTTCTCTCTCAGAGTGTACCAAATTAATACATGTCCAAGAATATATAGTATCTGATTGATAGTTGGGTATTAACAGGACACATACCTTTTCACCTTTTGGGCCTGCTTTTCCTCTCAGTCCTGGCAACCCCTGAAGTCCATTTTTACCCTAAATGGAAAAAAACCTTTTAATTAGACATTCTCTTTCATGCTGGTTGAACAGCTGTACACTTAGCAGCAGAGGATGGATGTAAGGGTGCTAGATTCTAACTCTTGGTTTGTGCAGTGGGAAGAGGTGTGGGATTTGGCACAGAATGCCCCTGGCACTGCTCAAAATGTGCCTCTCACCACATCTACTCTTCCTACGACCAAGTGGCAGAGAAGTCTGTTTGGGGGGTACAGATGGAAACACTCCCAGGCTGCATTTGGATTTGACAGAGTGCTAACAGGACCACCAGAGCACTGATGGCAAGGATTTTTAAAACTGTAATATTTGTAACACACTACTTCCAGCTGCTGCTCTGAGTGCACCAAATCATACCATTAACCTAATGCTGATCCCACCATTTACTAAAACATTTTTTTTTGTCTTAACCAACCTGAATCTATTCAGTTTCTACCAACCAGGATCCTTCCTGAGGACATGCCTCTGACAGGTAATGTAGGATACTAGACAGCATTTCTCCCCATTTTCCATTCTAAACTTTACCAGTCAAATAAATCCCAAATTACCCTACTTTATATTTTCATATTACCTACATACAACATGCACGTGCTCTTCCTATAGAGGCTTGTTCATTGGCTAGAAAGAATTCCCACCAGCTTCAAATTTAGTGCTATTACAAAATGGGGCTGCTTATGAATTCAGTTAGGACACTGAAGAAAATATTCAGAAGGCAAATAAATAGTATTTTCCCATTGGCATTTTGGGAATTTGGACAGCTGTGGTTATGGACTCCAATGGACAAATTTCAGGAGTGCCCTAATTTTAAAGAAGAGTTATATAAAGTCATTAGGGAGAAAAATGTATCTCTAAGACTGGTGGGTTTTATTTCCTAGGATGATTTTTCCTGTAGAGTAACTGGTAGCAGGTTCATAGAAAAGTAGCAAACACATGACCAACATAAATGTAGAACATACTAATTTCAATGCTGAGTGAAGCCCCATCAAACCAATAGTAAAGTTGCATGGGTATACGTAAGATTGGAACCCAGATGCTCATGGACAAAAGAGTAGCTACAAAAAATACAAGGCAATGTTACAAGATATCTATGACATAAAATAGGAATTGTTTTCACAAGGACAAGACAATTGGTTTTAAGCATTTGAATTACATTTGAAGAATTTTCTTTAAGACATTGATTTCATAGAATTTTCTTTGAAGATATGCTGCATGAAAGTAGTCAGGCTTCTGTTAATACATAAAATATAAACTTCTTGTCCAAAACCACCCTAGAGACACATAGCCTGAGTTTCGGCTAAATATTTGCAAACTTAGCTACATTTCTTTGAACATACCAGTGTCTGAAGGCAGCATTCAGAAAGGAGCTCAATAATGCATGCAACCAATGACTACTGAATTATTTTTCTAATATCTTAAAACACAGCAGTTTTATTTGAGGTTCAGTTGCAGGGGGCAAGGAAGGGTCAGGAAGCTCCCAGCAGTGGCACATATTAGTGTAGAAAAAGAGGAGCAGGCATGGGATTGGTGACAGCCCCTGGGGGGTAAGATCTTAGCAGAAAGATGCACAAAGTGGTAGCAACAATCAAATGAGAAAGGAAACAAAGAAGCCAGGCAGGAGAGCATCAGCAGACGACAGATACACAGCAGCAGCTGAGACATGCACAGAATATGACAGCTACAGGCTTGTTATTGTGTGCACTGCTGAGCAATACCTCACCACAGAGGATGTGTGTGCAGGCTATCAGCAGCTTGTGGTGAGCTGACCCAGCGGTGGGAGTGATCTCTTGAAGCTGGGAAGGAGCATCCCAGGAAGAAGACAGCAAATGGGACAGAGAAGGGTAAAGTAGAGAAATGCAGAGAAAGGAAAGCAGGAATGATGCAGCAGAAGATGCAGTCAAATTACTTAGCAAGAGTAAAGGGGTGAGAGGTACATTTCAGTCAGCTCAAAAGTGCTCTCAATTAACTACAAAGTTAATTGCAGCTGAGGTTAGGAGCAGACAGGATGGAAACATGTGTCTATGGAGGGTCAATGAAGCACACCCCCCCCCAAAGGAGCCTGAGTATGTCCTTTTTTTGAAATTCCCCTCTGCAAAAAAAGCCAGCCTCACCAGAGCTGAATTCCTGGTACATCTGCTTATGCCATGGCATGCCTCTTACTTTCTTTGCAACTGGGAAATCATAAATTTCTCTTAGAAACCTGGATTTTGCTCTCTTGACAATCTGAGGATGTCAGCTACAGCACCAGAACTGTCTTCTAAAGAGAGGAGATGAGGAAAGCACTTTGCTGCTTAAGCCTCAGTGTAGCAGAGCCTCATAAAAAATGTTATGTTTTTCTTAATTCAATTAACCAAAATATGTATAAATGAGTACTTACGGGTAACCCATTTTTACCGGGAATGCCCTAAAATAAAACATCTTTGTTAGAAAGATAAATAAAACACTGTAACATAGAAATAGCACAAGAGAAAAGCAAGTACTTAAACTGTGATGTGCCATGCAGTGACAACAAACTAGAACGAATATCAAACACTATAGCACAATGGGATGTTTTGCACCCCTCTTTAATCTCATGCCTCTTGTGTTGATGGCTCACAAGGATTTGAATTCAGTGTGAAACATCCTGGATATAGAGAAGTCTCTGAAGGAGTCCTGTGAGTTTTGTACCTTTGTATATGTTCAAACCTGATGGCTAGGAGGGTGCCGAAGTACTGCCCAAAGAACTGGTGGAATTGCTGCTCTGAGAACATTTGTATGTTGGCATGGCAGCTGTTTGCCTTTGCTTTTTGATGGATGTCACTCACCAGGCCCCTCTGTGGCCATTGATACATGTGCCATTCAGGTAGGAAGCTCCTGAGCTGCTGGGCTAAAACTCATCTCGTGAAACTGATGACAGTGTGCAAGGCTGTGCAGTTCCAGCTCTTCATGAATGTGTGATGGATCACTATTAACCTTTCCAAAATATGTGTTTTCTTTCAACAGACTGAAAATACTCACAGGCTGGCCACGTTGTCCAAGTTTCCCTGGAGAACCAGGAGGTCCTTGATCTTCATTTTCCACGTCTCCTATTCCTGACCCTCCTAGAGATTCTGTGGACCCATCCTCTACTTCTTGACCTTTCTGGTCCTGAGTAATTAAAGTGCGAAATATGAAAAATGTGTTGCATTACTTTTCCCATTTTTCTCTCTTCCCTCCCCCCCACCTTGCCCCCGCTTCCCCCTCTCCTAGAATCCCTGCTTTGTTCAATGCAGTCAGAACCTGGTAGGCACCATACAAACAGTATATTCCATTCAGCAAAGGCAATCCATATTAAAGATCATTCATGCAGCAACAGATAAGTTGCTCTCTGAGCTGGTCACCTAAATGCAAATGACCATGATCTAATTTCATATCCACATAAATCTGCACAGTCTAAGTAAATATTGCAGGTTTGAAAAGTATCATTTTCACATACTCAATCTGTCAGGGAGAAAATTGTGAGAGTTAAGAGACATGTTTAGGGGTGTTTCTCTAAGATTTATGACTCTAACAAAAGAGGGTTACATACTGTTTAAAAAGTGGCAGAAGATAAAACAATGATAACAAAGAGTAAAAATGGACAACAGCACAACTAAAATATTGTTAAACATTAGTTTTTGGTTAAGAGAAACTAAGAATAACAAAAGGAATAATTTAAATATTTCAGGAACAAAATAAGACCTTCCAGGAATGAAGCTTGGACATTGATACATATTTAAATTAAAATACATTATACAGAAAAAAAATATATAAATCAGTACTGTATTTTGAAATAAGCACTAGGATTTACTCATATTTTATAACACCAATGAAATATTTTGAGCTCCACTGGCAGCTAATGAAACTAGGAGGGATGAAATATAGTAATTCTCAAAGCATTTTAAAATTAATGAAGTGACAACTTTCAGCAAAGGAACTGTAAACTTATTTTTTTAAAGACCTTTCTGGATTTTGCCAAACGGAAAGGTCACAAAGATCAGCAAATTTTTTTTTTATCTGGACTCATTACAAAATTTGTTCCCATCTGAAAAAGCATTAGAAGAGAATCTATTTAGTTAAACTGTGGGTAGAGATCATAGCCTGAATGAGATAACGGGATTGTTGATACAGTGTTAGAGTACTGAATGAGGTAGCAGATGGTGTGGCAGGACACCTCTCAATCATCTACCAAAGGTCTTGGGAGTCTGAGGAGGTTCCTGTTGACTGGAAGATAGTGTTATTCCAGCTTACAAAAAGGGTGTAAGGGAAGAGAAAGAACTACAGATCTGTTAGACTAATTTCAGTTCCTTGAAAACTAAGGAGATCATACCGAGTACCATTGAAAGGCATTTAAAGACCACTGAACTTATCAGGATCACTCAACTCGGGTTCACAAAGCAAAAGTCCTGTTTAACTAATTTGCTATCTTTCTGTGTTGAAGTCACCCACATGAAGGATGAAGAGACAGAGGTGGATGACATTTCCCTGGGGTTTTGTAAGGTTTTTGATGCTGTCCATCACAGCATCCTTTGGGGCATGAGTGGGTTCATGGTGTGCTGGGTGAAGAACTGGCTGAAGGGCAGAGCTCAAGGGTTGTGGTGAACAGGACCACATCTGGCTGGTGATGGTCACCAGTGGTGTTCCTCAGGGATCAATCCTAGGACCAGCTCTGCTCAATGTTTCTCAGTGATCTGGATGCAGGCTTGAATGCACCATTAGCAAGTTCACTGATGATTGCAAACTGGGAGGTGCTGCTGACTCTCTTGAGTGACAAAAAGGTTTGCAAAGGGATCTGGGTAGCTTGGAGCACTGGGCAGTGATTTATAGCATCAAACTAAACAAGAACAAATGCCAGGTTCTGCACCTAGGAAGGAGTAACACTGGGTACAAGTAAAAACTGAGAGAGAAGTGGCAGTAACAAATTTTTTTTATTATGATTTTCTAAAAGATTGTTCATTATCATAATATATAATCATCTTGGGTATCTGTGTAGTGAAAAATATATAGAAATTGAAATAAGGTCAAGGAAAACTTGTAAAGATAAGTAGCAAAACTAATTGTCAAAGTAGATTTAAGCTTTAGGTGCCACACTTCTTAAACCAAGACTGCATTTTTATTGAGAAAAATGGCCTAAAATTGAAAAAAAAAAAAAAAAGGTGGTGCTTTAAAAAAATGTGAACGCAGGCATGAAAATATTAGAGAAGTTATATTGGAAAGTTCTCCAACAATTACTGAAATTTCTTGTATGTCAGCTCCTATGGATGATCCTTAATGTTTCACCACTTGCTATCTTTTACCACAGTAAACACAGGAACACAAAAAGACCCCGCAAGGAGCAATCTTAAACATTAGAATGAAACACACACAATGTGGTAATTCTATTCTAAAGTTCTGTCATTCATGACATGGTGTGTTTTCAGGCAAAAATAAGCTGTCATACCTGACTGTAGTTTCAAGCATGCAAAGAACGGACTTACAGTGTAGGAGTCTCAAAGGCAAGAGGAAGGAAAGATCATTATTTATTTTCTACTTAGAAAAATCCGTGGTGGATGGTGGTTAAGGAATGTTAATAAAAAATGTACTGCCAGCTGATCATTTTGAAATATACCAACAAGTAAGAAAAGTATTTGAGTAGCTCACAGGGTTCCAAATGAATGAGCTATGTAATTTCAGTTTGTAGTATGTCACAGAATTCAGGTTACACACTGCCTTACAAAGGCAATATTTTTCAAAGTCCAGTGTCTCACCCTCTCTGGACCCAGAGAGGGTGACCTTGGTACATGGGGCAGATACTCCATTGAGAGGTTGGTGCATGCTCTGTGCAGGAGTTAAAAGAGCTGCCACTTTCCTTAGCACTGCGCAAACATCAAACTAGAGACAAGCTACAGCCTTGCATTGGGTCCTAGTTTCCTTGTCTGGGAGTCACACCCACAGGAATCTAAACAAAAGGAGAATCTAATTTTATAAGGCATTTGACGAAGGGTTATTTTAAAAATGTGACTAGTTTTGATGCTTTGAATGTAAGTTACAGTTATTCCTGCTCCTGGCAAAATGAGGATTTAGTCAGCAATTTTCTTTGTTTCTTACTTTCTTAAATTCAAACTGAAAGAAAACTGAAAGAAAAAATTAAGTTTTTAGTCAAAAATCTCAAGCCCATTTCAATGGCTAAAGATACAAACTTTTGCATAGTGCAAGGGCTTTGCAATCTGATGTCATGAAAAGACATTCAAGAACTAAGAAAGTATCTCCTATTTCGCCATGCTGTTAAAATGGAATAGATCAAGGTACCAACTCAAAGAACCACCTGGAATTCATTGATTTTCCTGTTCTTGGGACAAAATGATTAGGCATGTAATAAACCCATTATACAGACCTCGTCTTTGCTTACTCCCGGCAAAACATCAGCACCAGAACCATCTTCTTCTCCTAACATTTTCTGTGTGACAGTGGTAGACTTGTTGTTGCCTTGTCCGGTTTCCATGACAGCTGAATCTAAATAAAATAATCATTTATTAATGAGAGAACAAAATAAAACCTGCCCAGAGGTATTTATCAGAGTGATGCTGCAAGTTGTATGAAAAAAGAAATTATTCAGATTATGACTAAAATATATTCCAAAGATTAATATGAGTCATTTTACAACTCTGAAAATTTTAAAAGAAAAGAAAAAAAGAGAAAGGTGAGAGTAAAATTACAAAACAAATGTCTATTTTAAGGTTAAGGACTGTATTGCATTATGTTTTTTTCCTCCGGCTCTAGTCTAATGGTTGCCTATTTGTCATCCATGTAACACAAAAAATAAGAGTTAATTACAACAGGTACTATCTGAAGTATGTATGGAATTTAAATTGTAACATCGTCTTTAGCCTTATTAATATGACTAGCTTTTTTTAATGTTTTCTAGGAGTGCCCTGAAGTTGTCCTAGCCATGGAGGTCTGGATTCCTCACTGCCTTATGCCTTGTTCTCATTGCTTTGCTGCCTACACTTACATCCAAAACACCCCACTGGTGCACTAGGCACATTCACATCCTTTGGAGGGAACAGAAGTAGGATATAGTTGTTTATTCAGTGGTGATATTCAGTTTTACATGAAAGGCTGTGCTTTACTTTATCAGATCATCAAATAAATACCCATCTTAAATCCTTTTTGAAGGTGCCACATGGCTTTAGAGCCAGCAGGATTATTTGCAGAGGTATGACTCAAGGGGTGCCATGCTTCTCACTGACCTGAGCAGAATGAAGAGGATTTTTCTCCTTTCATTCCCTTCACCTACACCTTGTGCTTTACTGGAGTGTTGTACAGTGTCACAGATGCACCTCCTCACGTCAGTTTCTTAGTTTTATCAAAGTTCTTTTTTTTTTTTTTTTAATTTTAAAATATGAACTGCAATTCATATTTTAAAACTGCACCTTCCACACTACAGAAGGGTAAATCCATTCTCTGCATGTTTAACAACCTTGAGTCTGAGCTAAGTCCCTATACGGAGGGAGAAGTGAGAGATGTGTTCAACAGTGGCTGTAGTTGCCACCATGTACCTTTGCTGCTATTGATAAATTGCAGTTTAACAGACTGCACTTTCAAAAACCTAATGTTTGATGTGCCAATTCTTTTCTAGCACACAGGATGTCCAAAACCATAGGATTTTCCTTTCCTGGCATCACCCAAAATATGAGAGTCGATTTCCATACACAGGGAAATAACAGAGTCAAAACCAGAGAATGCAAATGACCCCACCCCAGCAAAAAACCCCCAAAACCTGAGGCAGTGCCTTGTTCTTTAAAGTTAGCTGTTTCTGAGGTTTCTTCTGGTCTGTGATTTCCAGAGAAATTATTTTCTTCCAAATAAGACAATATGGTTGGGGGGGCTTCCACTGGCTCAGCCAACGTATCTTCAGGCTAAAAAAAAAATCCCAAAGAATGGTTTAGAGTAAAGGCTTATCACATATTTTAATGGAAGAATTGCAAGATTACCTTCCTCAAAGCACAGTAATCAGAACTACCACATCCATGAAGCAAAAAAGAATTTTGAGATAAACTAGTGTAATACCTTTGGACTACATTCCTCCAAAGGAAGAGATGTACACTTGACAAACCCATAGAGAGGGAGAAAAACACAAGCAATGTACACTTGTTAGAGACTGCATTTTCAAGTAAATTTTTGGCTTGTTTCATTCTGGCTCAGCATTGCTTTAGCTATTAAAAAGTCTCTTTATCTCAACCCACAACTTTTCTGACTTCTCTTCCAATTCTCTCCCCATCCCACTGGTGGGGCAATGGGTGAGTGGCTGTCTGATGATTAGTGGCCAGCTGAGATTAAATCACATCTTTCAGAAGGAGGAATAAAAGCCAAAAGTTCTACTATTTCTGTGTATAATTTTGAACAGTGCAGAAATTATGAAGATTATTAAAGAGAAGCTGATAACAATAGCTAAAAGAATTAATATTTTTCTGGATGGAGGAGCTAGACATCTTTCCTGAATTAGCCACAGTTGTATCCAAACAAGAAGAAGTCAAGGCACAGTAAGATTTCATGGGTTAAATTTCATGGTGTGATGTAAAATGGAGAGGAGTCATCAAGCACTAGGTGTTTTTGCTGCCATTCGGAAAAACCCTACCTGGCTGCAGAAATTCAGGAAAAATAAAGTGCACATCCTGCATCCAGTAAGGAATTAGCCAATGTAGCTATACTCTTGGCTCAAGTATTTCCTGAGATAAAAACTGATGCGGAGTAAAAGGGTGTTCCCAGTAAGTGTCATATATATCTTCCCAATCTTTTATTATACTCTTCTCAAGCTCTGGTTACTGACTTTTGTCAAATAGATGAGATTTTTTATCTAGCACAGTGCCATCATTCTCAAGGATGGGTGCACGTTGTTCTCAGGGGAGCCATCAGAAATTGACAAATATGAAAGCCACTCATCAAATCCAGACCTCACTCTTTAAAAGAGTAACATCAAACCAGAATTTTAAAGTAAATAAATAAAATAAATTTACCCCTTTGGGAAGACGGGAAGATCCAAGGGCTTCTTGTGCCTCAGAAACATCATGTTCTTGAATGCTGCCATTGCCACTGCTGTCCCCCGAAGCCTGTGCAAAATCCAGTTATGGGAGGGAATTCATAAAATTCAAGGAGAAAAGCATGATCTCCAAGGAACTGTCTATTTAAATGCATAAAAACTCCCTTTTTTTGGTTGGCAAAGCCTCAGTGCCATTATGTTAACTTATTTCAGTGCTTACAGTATTCTGTGAAAATGACCCTTCAGAAAAATAAAAGCCATAGTTCATTTCTTGAAAGGAGATTTAGATCTTTCAGGAAATGAAAACAAAATTATACTTTTTGAAGAAAGAGGTTTGGCAGTTGCAGAGGAAAAAAAATCCCTCCCTCCCCCCATAGTTTGAAATATGATACAATGTCTCCAAGAAAAAAAATACCACATTTAGTGTTACAAAAGATGTCAAATGGAAATTTACTTTGAAATCTCCGAGGCATTGAGGAAGTGTTTATAAGAGTACTTACATAAGGGTCATCATCTTCGCAATGATCTTCAGCAGCCCTTGGGTCAGATTTGATTGTCAGTTGTTGAATCGAGCCCTACATGGAACATCAGAAAAATTTCAAGAAGCAATATTTTAAGTGGCATGTGTGAAGGGGAGTGGGGGTGGAGGGTGGGAATTAAACAAAGCAACAAAATACCCTAAACTGTGTTCTGATTTACTTGGAAAATGGTCTGAAGTATGAAATTTTATGATAATAATCCAAATTTAAAGACGCAAATATGTTTGAACATTCTCCTTTTGCAAAATGCAGAACAAATTGAAGCTGCCAGAATATAATGACTGTCATGTCTCAATGACAATATGGTCACCACATCCCACTGTTAGCTCCCCAGCTGAAGGATCTAGTCCAGGATTGTGTCCTACACTCTGTAAAACACTATCTGCTTTTTTCTACTTAACAAGTGCACTGCAGCTCCAGAAGTGGCATGTGAAAACCCCTAAAAATGGAGACAAAGGATGGGAAGGGAATACCAATAAGTGATGAAGTGGGTCAGAAAGAAACCAGTTTAAAATTTTCAGAGAGGAAATAAAGGAGATGGACTTTTTGATGACAAGTGTTTCTTTTTTCAGTCACAAACTGTACTTCTCAGTCTGATACGGTGAAAGAGCAGTAACAATTCCATTTTAAACATTTAAACATTTAACTATCGTTTCTGCAAAGACTCAAAGTGTTTTAAGAAACATGTGGAAGATGTTTCCTTATTACATGATTTCACAGAGTTAGACATGATGCACATGTAGGGTACAAAGATAGATATCCAAATCAAGAACTGGTTTACATATAACACACCACCTAGAATTTTTAGAAAGGAGTGAAATTTGTCATTCTGTCTTAAACAATTGTATAATTTCTGTACCTTTAAAGACCATAAAACTCATGTAGTTGGTGCCTCCTGAGTTTGCTGGCTTTCTGAGGCAATAGCTCAGTTATCCCAACCCTCCTATTTCTCTCAAAACATAAGGGCAACACAGATTTTGAATGATGTCAGGCTGACTGAACAGTTCACTGAAAAATCATACATGAAAGGAGGCACAACCAATTAAGCAGTCTCCTGGAAGCGATATTTTTTTTTGCAGTACAAGTGATTCACATTTGGAGAACACGTTTTTCTCCTCTTGCTCTAGTCTGTGGCCCTGGATGGTAAAGGAAGCAAAATGGAGAGCTGTAATGTTTTCCAAGTGTTACTGCTAGCCAATTCCTCCTACTAGGAAAGTCTGCATGATAGGGATGGTAGGTATGAGATACTTTATTTCCTCTCTGGGTCTTGTGGCTGCTGCTGCCTTCCCTGTTAAAACTGGTTTGCAGCATCTGGCATCATCACTGATTCAGCTATACTCGGGTGTTGTTTGGCTTCCGCTTTTCTTTACAAGCATCAGGGCTAGATTTTTCTTTGGTTTCAATAAATCTGATGATAGTTATGTCCTTTTGTGTCTGACAGCCAGAGCCTCAGACACATGAATTCCCATTAGCCAGAGCAAACCAGCATCTAACATCTATTCATTTACACAATCTGCTTTGATTTGTTACTGTTTTGGGCAATTAATGTAAACAGTTCTTGGCACAGAAACAGAGTTTGAGCGATGTTCAAGTATTTAGTTTTTCTACCCAAAAGCAATTGTGACAGATGATGCATGAAAAAATAAAGGCACAGGAACCTAGAGTACAAGTCACAATTAGTGCTAATGAAGCAATCAGAGTATTGGCTAAAATTTATGTACTCAATATAGCATTGAGAACAGCCTGTTTCAGTGGAAATGCATTGCAGTGTCATCCACTATACATTTCTGTCATCATAATTATTGGTGGTAGTCTCAGCAAGTGATCACCATGTGCGTTTTCCACGGGGGATATCAAAGTGGTGTCCTTTTCTTGAATGTTTCTCAATCCTAGTTAGTGCTCGGGCATTCACAATACTCCAGTCCTCCTATTTGCCTAAGAAAGGTAGTACCAACAGGCAGTTTTCCTACATATAACTTTCCACCCCTTATTTGCTGCTAATCAATATAGTTCTGTGATTCTAGGTGCTTAGACTGGTCAGACAAATGATAAAAGTACATCAACTTTGTTGCTTACCAGATGCAGCTCACAACCTGCCAGTACCCCTGAATTTCAGAAAGAACATCTTTATTCCCTATAGAAAAGATTCACTCTGTTTTGTGCTACTGCTTTACTAATTTAGAAGAGATATTAATCTCACAAAACACAGTACAAGTTCTGAAGTACAGGAAATACAAAGATAGGAAAAATAAAGCGTGAGGTTCCCCTTTCCATTTGACAATAAATTGATCTTACACACAGTGGCTGCTCTCAGTGGCTGAGAATTTCAGTCAGGATGCAGCAGGAAGGATTCTTGCACTCAATCTAAGAAGGCTTGGGAGCCCTGTAGTAATGGTTTTGGTGCATTCTATTTCCTAAAGCACCCCATAAGCTACAAATAATGTATAAAATATAAAAATACAAATTTATCTTCCACATATCTTTATCTTTGATGGTATCATTCTCCTTCTGATGTTGAATGTGAATACCTAGCTAATAAGAATTTAAAACATTCACTTTATAGTATGGTATTTTCAGAAATTAAGGAAATGGATTCTCTGAAATCTGTCCTTCTTAGAAAGGCCATAAAAATTTATGTGACATATTTAGTTTGAAATTTCTAATATTCAAATGGAAGATGGAGCTTAACATCTGGACTTCTGAGGAGCTCAGAACATTTGTATTTTAAACCACAGGTTATATAACTGCACCACCCAAACCCTAGCTAGGTATGGAAAATAAAACCTATGTAATTTGACCCTCATTTGGGATATAACCACTGTAAGTAGGCTTTCTTGGGTAGTGCGTATATGCATTAAACAATGAAGAATGTCAATTTGTCAGACAGCACTTACCGTGAACTTTTCCAGTCCCGTGGCTCCCGCATTGCCGACAAATATCCCAGAGCCAGATTCAAATGCCAAGGTCCGAGCAGACCTTTTAAACTGAAGCCTCTGATATTCTTCACAATCCATGAACAAAGCAACATCATTTCCCTCAACAGTCACTGTAAATCTATTCCACCTGTTAGTCATCACTGGCACTTTAAAAGAAGCAGCCTCTCGGGAGATATGGGATCCAGGTTCTGTGTAGTACATGATTATTCTCTGGGTGCTGTCATCAACTAGTGAAATCCTCAGTCCCAGGTAGATTGTTTTCTGGAAGGCATCTGTTATTGCAAAGAGCACTCCTCCATGATCACTGTTTGGTTTCACTGTAACCACGATAGCAAAATCTCTGTAGAAAGGCGATGGTATTATAGCACTGGTCAGTCGGCCGATGTTGGAATCTGGACCAAAGCTGTAAGCTGGGAACCCTCCATAGCCCGTGACAAAGTAGACAGAAGGAGGAAGAGGCACTCCTACTAACTCTGTGAGGTCAAGGTGTCCTTTTGAGCCTCGTTCTGTGCATGAGAAAAAAAGTGTTATTTATCCTCAAGGTACACAGAGCCCATTTAATTTACATGATTTAAGAAAGGCCTGAAAAACTGAAATGCAGCGTTAGAATACCAGGAACACACTTCTAATACTTCAGGCCGCAGTTGAGGTAGTGCTTAAACACATGTAGCTCTGTATGCACGTCATTCCTTGACTTTTGACTAACAGAGGTTACTCGTATGCCAAAGGAAGGCACATGTTAACATTCAGTGAAATTGAATGGCAACAAGGATTTCCTGCAACATGTATTTACTTCAGCTGTCTATAAACTGCAGGAAATGCTGAATGTGCTTGCATCATGGATTCAGTGGAAAACGAGCAATATTTGTTTTCTTAAATAGACATCCTTTATTGTCACAAAGACGGCAATAGTTCTCTACAAACAGCACGGCACAGTTTCACAAAACAGGATAAAATTTACAGTGGATTTGCTTGCAAATTACAGTTACCTTTGTCTACAACAGAGGTTATGTTTCATTTATGCCCTATTTTCACATTTATCTCCTTAACTGCACTGCATAACAAATACTATTCAGCAACCAAAACTCAGTTTTGAAATGAGAGTATTTACACTCTGGCAAATCAGCAGAATTATGCATCTCTGCCAAACATGCCCAGAGAGATAACATCTACCACGCAATGAAGGAGCAATGACAACAGCTAAATATCTGCACCCAATTTTAACTAGAACCTTGGGAAGTCACACTCTAGCAGCATACCAGAAACAGAACTACCAATTTTCTTCTTCTAAGAAGTAAAAACAAGCAAAAAAAGATAACACTTTTAATCATAATGAGTGATTCATGTCTGAATTTATACACAAATCCACTTTCAAATTTTAAATTTATTCAGTTAACCGTGAATGTAACAGCTATATAAGCTGTATAAATCCAAATGGAATAGTAATGGAAAAGATATGACAGTCCATCTGAATACCACAAGCAAAATGAATTCAAAAACTTTGCTTAAAATACCTGATTAAAATCAGGCAAAATAAAAGAATCTTACTCTTTGCTCTGGAAACTGGCAAACTGATTCTGATGAAGAGCTTAGAGAGTTTCTTTAGCTGCAATGTGCTTCTGTTATTCATTGCTCATATGCAGTACCAGCCTGGACTATACATGGCATTGTACCAGTGGCTTTGCAAAGAAACTATAAAGTGTTCTCCTGGTGCAAAGATGGTATGGTACAGTTGAAATAAATCCTAATCTATCCTCTTCTCTTATAATCATAGAATCATAAAGGCTGGAAAAGGGCTCCAAGATCTTTGAGTTCAAATGTTAACCCAACCCCATCATGTTCATCACTAAACCCTAACTGCCACATCCACACACCTTTTGAACACTTCCAGGGAGAGCTCATTAACTGAAAAACAGGCTGGTGTGCTTCATACAGAAACAATTGCCCTGAAACATTTTTGAAAGTATGGATGTTTTGTTTGGAAACAGAAAAACTAGCTCCTCATCCAGAAACCAAACCCCTTTGACACTTTCAAATGCTTTGCCAGGTAGATTTTTTCCCCTTTCCAAAAAGCTTGAAAAGTGGATATACTTCTTTTCTGGCCAAACACAGCTAATTCTATTTTGATTGTGAGTCTAATACTGGGTCATGTTTTCTATTCACACATACATACACATAAAGGAACCTCTACTACGAACAAAATACATAATCCATCACACAAGGGTAAGAAGGTCAGTAAAGTACTAATCTTGAAGGATAATATAGGAACCCTACACAGGTACCAAACCTACATCCAAAGAGTCAGGGTAAAGAGACTAAGAAAGGAGATGGACAATATCTAAGGTGTGTAGCAATCAGGCTTGGACAGTAGGATGCATCTTAGGAGGGAAACTAATAAATACAATGGTAATTTCACAATTCCCATTCCCAAGGGAAGATTTGGTAATTGGAAAAGAGCCTGTTCGTTCTCTCCACACAAAGTGTGGAGCTACAGTCTAGTTGCAGTTTCCCATTTACACAACAGTAACTCACAGAATCCCAAACATGAGCTCTTTTAGCACAGCTTCTGACACAAACAAAATGTATTTGCAGAAGTTGGCAGCAAAAGATAGCAAAGAATCAAGATTTTGTTTGAGTAAAATAAATCAGAAGGCCCAGCAGAAGTCTGAACTTCAGTGAGGCTGGGGTAGAAGGTTACACTCTACCTGCTGCAGAAAATCAAAAGAAAACAAGAAGTGTCTCACCAATTTCTGTGCTTACAGCTCATACCCAGCTCTTAATGGATTTATGAGGACCTAGATACACAGTTAGAAGCAGAATACAGGCCTGTAGCCACTGGTTTTCAATTATCTCTGACAAAATTAATGTCTCCCTAATGTTGTTGTGTTAGAATAAAAATATTCTCTTACACAAATAGGTAAATGCTATGCTATTTTAAGTACCTTTAAGCCAGCAGAGCACTATGTTGCACCAGCACAGTCTTTTTTTCAAACACTAATAAGGCACTGTGTATTGGGGAGTATGCAGAATTCATTCCATTTATATTCATGCTTCCTAGACCTGGGGCACTGGAAGAAGCTTTAATATTAGCCATATTTTATCTCAACAAGTATAACCCCATAAATTTTGATAATTTAGAGATATGAGTTGTGCTGTACTTTGCATTTGTTGTTTTTTGTTGCTGTATCTTATAGTTGGAATTGTTACAGAATTTGCTGATAGCTGGCTATTCCCACTGAGTAACTTCAGGGACCATTTGAGAAGCACCAGTGTGTTGTAAAAATCATCCTGCAAGTCAGTATATGGAGTGTTTCAAGACTGCAGAGGACAATAGTAGGGGTTAGGTAGTTGGGTTTTCTCCTTGTATTGCAATATTTTTGATGCAATTGTTTAGGCAGGGTGGAATTTCAAACCTGTGGGATCCAAAATACTTTTTCACTACTCACAAGGGATGATGTAGAAAGAAAAAACTTACCTGCTTGGAGGCCTACTACATTTTTTCAGCACAAGCACAGTATTTATATGTTATAAATGGGAATGGAGGTAGAGGTCCAGATTAATATAATTTAACTTATTACCCCTATCTGTGACTTTTTGGTTAGGAGCCTCCTTTCAGATGAAGTTTCTGGCACACACAGCGCTGCTCTCTGGACTGCTCACATGTGTGACCTCATCCTGGTTGCCTCCTCCTCATATTTTCTCTCTTGAAGCAGGGTGGCCCCAATGCTAGGCCTGATCCAAAGACCCTGGATGATCAAGCTGCATTGTAGAATGATAGAATTCTTTGGGTTGGAAGGGACCTTAAAAGTCATGTAGCTTCAGCCCCTCTGCCATGGATAGGGACACCTTTCACTGGACCAGCTTGTTCAGAGCCCCATCCAACCTGTCCTTGAACACTGCCAGGGATGGAGTATCCACAGCTCCTCTGGGCAACCTGTGCCAGGGCCTCACCACCCTTGTAAGGAAGGAACATCTTCCTAATATCTAATATAAATCAACCCTTCAGTTTATGTGTCTGACCACTACATGCCCTTGGGAAGAGTCCCTCTCCAGCTCTCTTGTAGGCCCTTTTAGCTACTGGAACTTGCTATAAAGTCTCTCCAAAACTTTCTCCTCTCTGGAGAAGATGCTATCAGGATGTTATATTAAAAGCTACTTTAACAATATGACTAGAATCGAGAATTTTCTTATCAGTAGTAATTTAAAACACATTATTATTCACTTGGAGTAAGGCATTTGTATTTTCTGTTCTCTACAGGAGCTCATATAAAATTTGGAATACCCACATTCCCTGTTTCTAGCTGATACACCACACTTTGACACAACCTAACTTCAAAGGTGATATAAAGCATATTATCACACAGGTTTTGGGAAACTGCTACAGCAGAATCAAAGGCTACAGGGTTACAGATAAGGACATTGTTTGTCAGTCTATTTTTATCCATAGTTTCACCACTAGAAAACAGAAGCAGAGTTGAAAGGCAAGGCCCTCGCCCCTGACGTAGACAGAATTACCCATCTCAACCTCATTTTAAAATGTACAGTTCCAATATCCCAAGTCGGGAAAAAAAAAAAATTAAATATTGACAAGTCCTTTGAGCAAAAGAGCATGATAGGCAGTGGTATGGTGAGACCAACTCAAGTTGCAGTACTGCAAAATAAACACACTGCTGCTGTCTTCCTTGCTGTGAGAAGATGCTTGAGCTGGACTATCTCAACTACATGAATGCAAAGACTGAAGTACAATTCCTTGGTCATATTTGGCCCCAACCACTTAAATTTTAGCAGTAATATTAATTCAACTGACATTAAGGATCGTCCCATGGATGTTTCCTATTGTTTTTAGCTAGAAATGTCTGTTGACACAATTATTCAGGTAAATCAGCTGCCACATTTAGCCCAATTCTGCTCCAGGTTAATGAACCATATGTAAGGGTCAGAATAACATGCTCAAGTGGTTGCTATTTGCTAAATGCAAGAAGTCAACCACTGTTGCTAAGACTATGACAGCTGTTTTTAACTCACTCAAGGGAGTTAAAACATCAAGCTTGGATGGCTCCACACAGATGGGAGTGGGATGGATGCTGGCTTTTGAATGAAATCATTATTTTCCCTTTATTTTTAGCTTAAGTTCACCTAGTGTTTCCCCCCATTCCTCTTCAGACACTTTTATTGGAGCTGCTCCTGGCCCATGCCTGTAAAAGTCCATTTACTCCATGGTCGTTGACTTTCATCCTGTGCAAGACCGCATTTCACCGCTGCCTACTGCTGCACGAGCCTTGCTGGCAGCTCCTTCTTCATGTTATTTTAAGGAAATGGGATAAAAGCAATATTCTACGAAGGCCTTCATAATCAAACCAGGCTCAGAGCAGCCAAGATGAGGCACTTCTCTGTCTGTAGGCTTGAGCCAAGCTGACCCTGCTTCCCTGTCCTCTTCCAGTCCAAATAATCATAACTCCAGGTTTTAAGCTCCCTTTCCTGCAGCATAAATAAACCATCTCTGTCTCAGTGGTGCAGTGCCTCTGCTGTCTCTACTCTACATTCAAAGAGATGCTGTAACTGTAATAGAACATTATTTTATACTGAGTGCAGTTAAGAGGAGCAGCAAGAAAATTACTTCTTCCCTGCTGCCAAAGTGCTTTTATTTTGCAGTTAACAAAAAATGTTTATATCAATTCTATTAAGAAGAGAAGGATTTCCACATCTACCAAAAAAAATTTAATCGAGTACTACAAAGAGGAAAAGAAGGGGAGTAGTGTAACACAGTCCCAGATGTGCTGCATCAAATGGAAGAGGCCAGCATCATTGCTGCTACCAGGAAAACCAGCTTTGGCTCTGCTTTCACAGCTTAAACTGTTTTTTAGCTGCCATTAATACACAATTCGAAAACATGGATAGAATACTAGAATTAAAGGCTGCAGTATTTCCTTACAGATGCCTCAGGAAACCTCAGAAGCTCTTTCTAGTGGTGTTGCACACCCAGAAGTCAGGCTGCAGCCAGCAGGAGCTGAGGTACTCACTGACACACCAGAGCAGGGCCGGTATTCCTTTGTGAAAACTGCTTTCCAACACTTTCTGCCAGCCCCAGCTCCTGCTTCTACGTCGTTGTCATTCTGCCCTCTACTGGGCGAAAGTGCCTAAATATAGTTAATTAAATAGACCTCTACTTCGCACAAAATACTGTTTGGAAGCTCCCCCCCTCCCTCCACCTTTAATCTTGTTTGAAAAACTGTATTTCATTACAATGCTTTCAAACTAGCCACCACCACCACCAAAATACTGTCTTCCATACAATTAGGTTTTCTGTTGTTTTTTTTTTTTTTTTTTTTTTTTTTTTTCTGATCTAATACTACATTATTTTCCTATTGTTTTGTCAGTTGTTTGACTAGAAGATCTCCAATATATTTTTTGGCACTTTTTTTTTTTTTGTACATAAACTGAAGGCTTTTTAATGTGTACTCAATGAATTGTTCTCCTATAATGACAAAAATCTGTTTCAAACACACATTTTTCTCTGAGCCATGGCAGTAGAGAATACAAAATACAGCACAGACATTAAATATTCATTGTTTTTCTTTCCTCAGAAACAGATGAGAGGAAAAAGTGGGAAATATTCAGCATTCAACTCAGTAGTGAGGCAAAGCTAATTGAGCTGTTAACCAGGTCAAGAGACTGAAACCACTATCTGGATACTCCGCATCTTGTTTCTCTTTCTGAATTTGCAGCCCCCCGGCATGTCTCTGTACTTGCTCTTCTCCTGCCATGCCAGGTTCACACTCTGCTTATGAGGCCTTTTGAGCCATTTACCTTGTAAAAGGTGTCCTTTTTCTCCTGCTAATCCTTTGGGGATATACCAGGTCCATTAAGTTCAGGACTTTTTTCTTTACAATTGCATATATTCTGTATATTCCATGTGCACTAGTGCAAAAAGTAAAGACATAGATGCCCTTTATAAAAAAAGATTTCCAGACTTGCTAGAACATCCAGCCTCCTAAAGATAACTCAACAAACTTAACCTGTGTAAGAATTACAGAGTCTGCATGGAATATTGCAGCTGTCCAGCAGTCGGCACCTGTGACCAGTTTGGACACTGACTTTATGAAATAAATCTGTATGTGGTGCACATGTGTAACTGTGATATGGGCAGTCTGACTGCCAGCTAGAGGGACAAGTAGCCTTTAATGACTGCAGGAGAGCAGGAGCTTTTGCATTTCACGACTAGAAAGCAACAGCACTTCATAAATCAGATGGGAGCTTTGGCTGATGAGAGAATATTATGAATCACCAGCGTCAGTGTCTGCTGTGCAAATTCTTTTACAATTTCTAAGCTAGGATGCTTTAATTTCCATTACATCCATAACAAAGCAGATGTGAATTATCATGCTGCCCTTCTTTCACAATGACCTTGAAAATCAAAGTACATTGCCTTCTGTGTATTTTCTTGAGGGGGGGAAATATATTAATGTTCTTGTTTTCTCTTTCCTTCTATCTTTTCTATCTAGAATTTTAAGGGAGAAAATTCTTGTGAGGTCATATTCAACACCCTCATTGCAAAAAAAGAATATATTTCTAAGATGAGGAAGACAGTTCACTTTTAAAACACTGGCAGAGGCAGCTGACACTTTCCTAGATTTACCAGTTGTACATGCCAGCAGAGAGTTTCTGCCCAAATGTGGAAAAACAGGCACTGACATAGTCTGGCACACTGACCTGAATATAAATTCTCATCCCATATAAAGAGATTGAAAGGGAAGCAAGAATACAGAACACTTAATCAGCATCTCCTGCAGTTGTCCCTGCTGTCTCTGCTAGACCCTGTCTCTGCTGCAAGGTTCTGTCATAGAACAGGGGAGCGAGAAGGATTTGGGCAGGTGGGATTTGCTCTATGAAAATTAGAAACCTTCAACCAGAAATGCTCTTTCACTCCTCCCACCAGGATTACCTGAACACTACCTTCTCCCTGTATTTCCTATGAGTATCATGCCTTCCTGCTTTTCCTCTGACACTGTGAACAACCCAGAAAATTCTCTCCTGTCAGGAAATCCTGCTCCAGACAACTATGTGCATAATCAGTGCCTGTGTAAGAAGACAGAGGTCATGCTCCCTGCTCATCCCACTTTCAGGACATCTGTTTCATCACAGCCGTAGAAGTATGTATGCTCAGTGAGATTTCAGGCCAAATTTTTTTGTTGTGTGCAGTTTGATCTTGCAAGCAGACCCTACCCAAGAACACCCAAGGACAAGCACTATCTCAGATATGGATGGAAAGGCTGCTGGCAGGGAGGTTTTGAGTGGAACATGAGAGAAACAAAGCCCTGACAGATATTTTTGTAGCTTCTACAGTCTGTCATGGTGTCTCTGTGGTGACACATCTATAACACATCATCAGAGCTTTAGGCAAAGCATTATAAGACCTTCCTCATACAGATAAGCTGAGAGTAGAAAATCATTTCAGTATAGACTAGAGGAGAATAGAAAAATATAAATATTGCAATAACTGAGGTTATGTTTTAGATTTTTTGCTTTGGTCTTTGTTGTTTTGAGGTTCTGCTGTTGGTGGTGTTTTTTATTTTTAAAAATTAAGGGCTATAAACCCAGTAAAGTAACAAAATGAGAGGATTTTTTATATATCCTTGACTCTTCCACAGCACTTTGAGACTGGTGGAAAGTGCCCCTCTCTCAGATGACTAAGATATCCATTCTTTTATGTTAAGCAATGAAAAGTGATGGTTTGTTACTAATATTTTACTTTCAAGTCCTTAGGAGGACTTCTATATTCTTCCAGGAACATCCCTTTCTTAAATTTATGCACCTGATATTTATCATTACTTTTTATCCTTCTAGATGTATTCTCATGTATTCTTTACACTATCGGATTTATTAGCTAATAGATTTTATTTCTAAATGGACGGGATTCAGGAGAGTTGAAAAAAGATTGTGAGGTAGATGATATGGGAACAGTAAATACTAGAAGTATGTCTTGTATTGGACATCAACATTTCTGACAGCTAAATGTTTTCATAGCATGAATGCACCAGTAAAAATGTAGAAATAAAATCCAGCCAACATAATCCTTCTTTTTTCATCTTCCTTTTTCCCAAGAATTACATTTCCCAAGAGCTATGTTACAGTACTTTTATATCTTAGTATAAATCACATATGCTTTTATTAGGCTCCTGTTTTTTTTTGCATTTCCCCAGTAATGCACTGATTTTTTTAAAAAGTTGATTGATTTTAAACAAGATACCATAAAATGTCATTTCTAGTCAAAAAGCTCTAGGTTGAAATCTTGGCTAAAGTCCTAAGTGAAAGACCTTCTGGTTTTAAAATGATTTCTTGATACAAATTCCTAGAATTTTGTGTTATGATTGGATTCTGTTGCCAGAAAAGGGTAAGCACTCACTAAAGCTTTTCCAGCACTTAAGATAACTTATGCAAATATGTTTGGTCTCCAAACAGTCCTTCTCTAAGTGGAGACACAAGTACATTTCCCATCCTTACTCCATTCCTGATCCATGAGATTTTTAAGGATTTAATGGCCATCAGGACTCTATGTCTTTGTCAAATTTGGTGCACAGAGGTTCTGACTCAAAGCAGACTCAGAAATCATTGCACAGACACGTGCTGCAATAATATTTGCATTGTTTCCTAGTGAAACAAAATTAAACTCAAGGCATCGCTGTAATACCTGCTTACAGATATCCTCTTGAACACAAGTACAATGGGTTCTTTTTTTCAGCTCAGTGGAGTAACTGCTTTTACTACTTACATACCACACATTTGCCACTGGGGACCTCACACATGGCCCCATGCAACAGTAAACTAAGCAAATCTGATGACTTCATACACAAATATTTTGCAAAGCATCTATTAGAGGAATTGTTATCTTCATTAAGAAGAATAGAGAAGTTTCCTTTAGAAGATGAATAAAGTAAAAATGAAATGCTGGATACAGGTATTTCACCCCATTCGTACAGATGGAGTAATGCAGTGCAGCTTCTTTACTTTCACCTGGCTTCAAATGCACACAGCCTAATACATTACATTATCCATGTTTTTGCGACTTCCTTCACAATCAGAAATGCTAGAAGTTCAGAAAAATTCCTCAGATATAGACCTACTTCCTACTGTCTCTGTCAGATAGCTCCAAAAGCTTCAATCAGTTCTACAAACAAGATTTATCATCTTTTTTAACTGACGTATTACCATGGAACACCAATAAATGGGACTTCTCTTAATTTTTTTTTTCCAAAAAGACATCATGCAGAAAGTGACCATGCTATGAAATATGTTATTCTATGTAGATGATGACCAGAAGTTTTTCCTCACAGTGTTGCTGCGTTTTCAAGCATGTATTCCCCCTTTTCAACCCATCCTTATCTACCCCTCATCACATGACCCAAAATGCAGTCTCAAGCAGAAACTTGAGAAACTTGAGAGAGTTGAAACAAGCTTTCACCATAATCCAAAGCTGCATCTCTCTTGTGCTATTTGCAAGGAAATATGAGAGGAGAAGTGTGGCAGCTTTGGAACAGCCCCATGGGTCAGATCTTTCATCAATGTAGTTGACTGTCTTAATCAGACTCTAGCATGTAAATAAGAATTTTGACATTTATCAAAGCTTGAGTTATCTAGCTGTGACATCATTGATCACTGCCTGACAACTAAATCAGAGAGACCAGATTGCCAGGTAGATCATAATAAACTGTAAGATCACTGACTTAAGTAGAAGATTTTCCAGCTTGGTAACATTAATTTTAATAGCTCTACTATAATGCAGAATTATTGAACTAATTCTGATGTCTGTACATCTTATTGCCCTCCTCAGCAGCTCTCCACTGCTTCTATATAATGTGAATTAAACAATAGCTTCTATCTACAATAACTGAAGCATCTGTTATATTTTATTCAGGATTTTAAGTTGTATGATCAAAGGGGAAAAAATGAACTTTTTTTTTTAATCACACACAGTATATATTATGTTTTACATGTGCATGGCCAAAAAGAACTTAATTTCCTCCAGAGTATATAGAGAATAGACAAAATCTTCTCTTTGGTAAATATTATGTTTTTAGTTAATTCAAATGTTATTTGAGACAAGAGCTGAAAATAGAAAGATAAAAGTAGAATACAGCAGTAATTCTTAGGTCTTGATGTTTGATATACAGTTGAAAATCTTTCCCAGAGAAGTCTCAACTGTATGCTGTCCCTAACTTGGAGAACACAGCTATTTACATCTGTATCTAAAGTTTATAAATCCATTGAAAATGTGTTGGTATGTTGGCCTTTGCTTTTAAAAAGTTGGTTTACAGAAAATGTTGTTCTTTTGGCTTAAATGTCAAAGGTCAAATGGCCCTCTTCAAGGCCATTAGCCTTGTGACAAGAATAAGAAAGAACAATATCCTTAGAATTTATTGTGTTTTTCTTAATGCTCGTTTGAACTGAAGATTCAGAAAGTTAAAAAAAGAAACTCACATAATAAGCAACAAACCACAATGTTATTGGCATTTTTTGGCTTTGATTATATGTTTTTCTCTTTATTTTCACTGTCTGAGCCCTCATTTGTATTTTAAGACACTGTTTCACCAATTTCACTCATGATAAGAACAGCTGTGTGTTAGTAATAGCACAACCATGTTGCATAAAATTTTAATTAGGTCTGAATTAAAGCATGCTCTTTGATGCACCAGACTCCAATAGAAGTCTCCAGGTAGTGGAAATAATACCATCAAGCAGCCTAAAAGCTGTGTTTTCCATGTGCTGAGCAGTGGGTTCTCCAGATCTTCCAGTTGTCTGCTCTCACCTCTTTTTCTTCCACCATCAGCTGGAATTACTTTCCTCCTCCACCATGCCATATATAGGCAAATACTACCTCAGCTTTGTTCTGACTTTGTTTATCAGCTTCTTGCCAAAACCACGGGACAAAGACATGCCATCCAATGTGCTGAGCTGCAGCCTCAGGAGGCATTTTTCAAACCGTAGGCTTTATGACAAATGTTGTAGGCAGTGCTGTAGCCCTATTCCCTGAGAATGTGCAGCAGCTTAATCCTGTTCTCTGGCATATGCTGCACATCCTGCCAGACCTGTGAATAGTAATGAGCTTCTATAAGGCCAACAGGCACCAAAGTATTCAGTCTCTTAAGAGTGTGTCAACATTATTGTCAACTAAAATGTCACAGTAATCTCTCAAACCTCCCCTCTCTGTCTCCAATTCCCTACTTACATTTGCAGACCTATCAAGAAAACTTAAGGTTAACAGGATCTAATTATTCCCCCTCTCTTATCAGTCTTTGAAAAGAGTATTAAGCTTATATGGTTTTGTTTTGTTGTTTTGTTTTTGTCTTGTTTTGTTCTTTTGTCTTATTTTGTTTTGTCTTGTTTTGCAAACTGTTCTAGTAATTGAATAGTAATACCAATATACTCTTTTCTGGGCATGTGGCTCAGTCATTAATATGACTGCTCTGGAATCATAAAGGTAACCTGTTCTGGCATCCATAGATCACAAATCCTGCCAACAAAGACTTCAATATGTTCAGATTCATTCCCTAGAAGTTGAACATTAGGGCTTCAGTTTACATTCAGTGAGCTTTGACCTTCTTTGTATATGCACAAAATGCAGCAGTAGTAAAAAGCATTCAAGGAACAGCAGAATCATATTGCAATAGGCTAAATCTGAAACAGTTATGAAAATTGAGGAGAAGAGATTGCTTTGAAATTGTTTTTTTGGTTCTCAGGAACTCTGTATATACTGTCAAAAAAACCAAAGAAGTGTAACTAATTTTCACATGAGGTGAATTATGGTAATTCTGCTGCTTTTAGTACAGCTGTGACAATTTTATATAATACAGCAGCTACTCTCAGTACCCAAACTGAGACTCTGCAAGTGTGGAAACATTTGGTTGATGGCAAACCCAAACTTGTATTCATCCATGATTTCATCACTTCCTTATTTAATCATCACCCTCTTGTTAAAATGCTGAGTATATTCCATAGAAGCATAAATTACAATTTGACATGATCATTGCAGCTGAATGCAGAAGGTGTTAACAGAACTTTGAAATATGCAATATAGAGATCGAAAGTATCTATGTCTACACACCCTCCCCAAGAACTTTTCCATATGGATTAGCTTCTTTGTGAGCCAGGTCAGTTCCCAGTGATCTGTCTGGCAGCTGCATTGTTTGCTTTGGAGCAACACCAAGGAACTAGCTGATACAGCCTGTGAGGTCATATATAGGGTCTTTTCTGTTATTTTAAAGAAAGGAAAAGGATCACAAAATTATTTCAATTTATAGAATGCAACTTGAGAACTTCAGACTCAAGGGGCAAGAGGTTTATCTTGCATCTGACAGGATGTCTCTTTCTGCAGCTGAAATTTTGTGGTTCTGTTACATGACCACGTAGTCAAAGTCACAGAGATATTAATGTATTTGGCTACACTTTCATATCTGGATTCTGAACATCTGCAGTGTCCTGAAGTAACCTAGTGAATTATGTTAGGCCAGAAAATAAAGACAGGTTTTTGAAAAACACTTAGTAGATATCTAGAACAGTATCCCAGTAGAGGTTCTGTGCCAGACTGAAAGGGAATGAATAGAAAGACACACAATCTGATTGGCAGGAAAAACAGTGTTCAAAAGAAATCCCAGCAATACTGCCAGTATCTTTATTATATCCATCTAACTTGGCAATTTTTGGTGATTAATAGGAACTGCTTTTAATTACAAAAAGTAATATCTACTTAGAAAGACAGTTAAAGGCAGCATCTGCAAGTAACAAAAAATCTACTTATGAAGCAGTGGTGTATATAAATGGCAATATAATATATGTAGATATATAAAGGATTAGATGTTTTCACCATTGTCCTTCCTTTTTTGGCTTTTTTCTTTTCTTCATAAACACTTTTGGAGAAAGTGGTACCTTTGTCCATTGGTTTGATCACAGTGTTGAAGAATTCATGTTGTAGCAAAGAATTCCTTGCAAGCAAAGAAGAATGAGCTATAAAGAACCTGACAGAGCTTCTTTATATATATACATATTTTTACACACTCACTCCAGTGTTTTCCACAGGAAATGTGGCTGGAGAAAAGAGAGCTTGGATCCTCTGATGCCTCTTATATTTTCACTTATTAGAGGCAACTCTCTCAAAGAAGTGCCAAGGATCTGACACACAGGACCTTATTATTTTATTCTTACTAATTCATATGAAAACGTGAAGGGAGGGTGGAAAAAGGATGGAGACAAACTCTTTTCAGTGGTGCCCATGGACTAGAAAAGGGGTGATGGGCACAAACTGCAACACAGGAAACCCTCTGAGCATGAGGGAACACTTTCTCACTATGAGGATGACTGAGCACTGACACAGGTTATGCAGGGGTTTTGTGGAATCACCTTCCTTGAAGATATTAAAAGATGGCCTAGACATGATCTGGGCAACAGGTGTGCAGGGGGACTGGACCAGATGACTTCCAGAGATCGCCTTCAACCTACAAATGGATTGACTCCAGAGTATTTATTGTCCTCATTTTTTTTCCCTTTAATTTCCATGCTTTTCATAGTGAAAAGAGCCATTGATTGACTTCCCACTTGGAAGTCCCACTTTATTTTCAATGTGCCAATAAGGAGAGATTATCTAAAAACCAAAGACTGAATAAATCTTGCTGTGCAAACTGCCAGACTGCTCAGGTAGTTAACCATGACAGCAGGTGGTGCACCAAAAGCCTACAAGCCTGAACTCTGCTCTTGATCAAAGCTGCTGAGCTACATGTGTGTATAGATATGTTTGTACATATAAACACATTTAAAAAAAACCCAAAAAACTTATCTAGTTGTCACTATATAACAATAAAAATTTTCTTTCTGAGACTACATGAACCAAAACACTGAAGTGAGAAATATTAATTCAAAAATTCAAATTGTGCAGCCACTCTGGAAATTCCATAAACGTTAAAACAGTAAGAGGTAGCAGATTTTTTTTTTTTTAACCAGAGTTGCTCAGTCTGGTTTTGAAGCCGTTGGTGAAGTGTTTGTTAACAGCTGGACCTTATGCTGCTTGATCCAGTTTTGCCTGTGTGGCAGCTATAGATATTCCAGATGAAAGATTGGATATTTATTGCTCATTCATTTCCACTGAGACAAGTCTGAAATGAGCCCTTGTATTTTTACTTAGTCCAGTAGTGAAAGAGAGTAAAAACAGAAGCCTTATTCTTTGGCATGCTTCCTGCACCCAAATGCAACAAGCATGGAGGAGATGTGGAACACTTAAAGTAGGAATGACTGTTGTTTACTCTCCTGAAAAAAAAAAAAACAACACAACAAAAAATTGTGGCCACAAGGCAGAGAAATAACATGCTGAAAAGTGAAGAACAAAGCACATGCCCTCAATGGACAACTGGAAAAAAACCCCTACTTCCCTTTGGAAATGAAAATTTATTTAACTGTTGGGTCATTAACAGCTAACAGGACCACAGAATTTGCTTACCCTAGTCACCAATGAAATGCTGTGCCATTTTTGAGTGAAAAGGAGGCTTTGTTCAGGCCAAAGAAAACCCCTCAAGAGGGATTGGAAATATCTTGTGAACTGTGATCATTTTCATGCACTCATTTTGTGTTTGTTTTACAACTTTTTTTTTAATTAGACTTTTTTAATTGATGAAAGCAGTACAACACAATTCTTATGATATAAAAAGAATTATTTTAAGAGATACAGTGATATACATTATCTCTTTGTAAAATAAAACATGAAGCCATGCCAAAAGTTGTTAGATTATAATTCTGACATGATTTAACAACAAAATAAATTTAGATGCCAAGGTTTCTGCAGTTGCATAAAAATATCATTGCCCCCTAATGTTAAGGCAGAAATTTCCAGTTTAGCTTTGTAGAGTCTGCCTTTACAGTTTGCCAGGAATTGTTTGTCTCCTTTCTTGTACTATAAAGCCAATATGATGGGATTGAGCCTTGAGTTCAGTTAATGAATTTAATGTTCAAATGTGTTTCAACTTCATATTGAAGTTTGCATATTCCTGGATTGCCTAATTCTGTAGCCTACTTCTGTGTGAAATTATAAAACCTTCAGCTCTTTCAGAGGATTGGGTCTTGACTACTGAAATTATTCTGCTTGGCTGATAGATTTTCAGTCCTTTCTTGCAATCTCTTTTCTATTGGAAACTGTGAAATATAACCAAGTACATAGGAGATTTTTACATTGCATATATTACCACACTATTTATACTTCCCAGAGTTAATTCTCTTTCGTGAACTAAACATTCTCCACTACAGAAAAGAAACAGTGCTTTACAGAACACGTCAGTTCAAATTTTAACAATTTAGAGCCAGGGAAAGGTTAATTAAAATTACTTTTCAATATTTGTCATATTTTTCTACTTAATAAGAGGAAAGAGGAAGCAGATTGACTGGATACCTAAACACAATCCTGCTTCACTTTTTTGTTCATATTTTTGTAATTTTGTCACACATATTTATGACAGTCATGCTCCTGACAACCAGTTTTACAATTCATTTCTCAGTTTTCATTTTGATGGCAAAAATGAATGGAAATTTATTGTTTAGCTTGTGAATCAGACCGACTTATGACAAAATGTGTTTTAGCTCAAAAAATTAGGCCCAGCAAAGTATCATCTACTAAATATATCATCTAAATATTAAATGCCTCAATCAACATCAGATTCTAAAACATGATTGCAAAATAATAGGATTTTTTTCCAAAGCACACACTGCTTGACTGTTTTCTTTACAAAGAGTGCTCCAGTAGCTACCTTTCTCTTTCTAGAGTTTCCTACATTCCACAGGAATTTCTTTCATTCCATACATTGATCAATGGAGTTACTGTTTGATTTACAGCAGTCTCGATTCACAGTTCGTGAAAGATGTTTTTCTAGGTGTGGATCTGTTAAAAAAATGACACACTGCCATGTTTTAAATATTTTTTGTGAAGCTTCACTTGTTCCCAGCATGCTAAGGGTTATAAGAGGCTTTGATGAGCAAAACTATTTATTTTAGTTATTACATTCATTAACACTCACATTTTTAAGCATAGGTTTTGCAAATCATATTTAGAAGCAGTCAGAATTCTATGCTTATTTAATATACACTCCATGCACACATTTCATGACAAATTGTTTTCTAATGCCAGTGAAATGAGTAGATAATGTAAAAATATTTGATTAAGTAATAAAAGTAACCTCTTAAAATGACTCCATCATTTCTGTATCTAAAATGTAAGTTTATTTTTCAATCCCATCTGTTCAATGCTCCTACACAAAAACTGCTGAATATAATAAAACCAGATGTCTTTTGCTTGGCCATAGAGTACAAACACTTCTAACACAGGCCGGAGTGACTGGAATCCAGTGTTGTATCAGGATGCACAGGAGAGGATGACGTTGCCACTGCTGCTTTGCAGGATCATCTTCCCAAGAAACATGAAGTTTTGCTTTCAATTGCTAGGCTATAAGGGAATGTCATGTATATCACCCCATTAGAGGGGTTAAAATATTTATCTCCAAGGAGATCCATCAAATCTAGGAAGTTCAAGCCTAGCCAGGCTAAGCCAAAGCTGTTTTGATCTAACAATGATCATAATTTGAATGGAAAGTTGGGATAGATGATCTTCAGAGTTCCTTTCCTTTCAACCTATATTTCCATTATTTTGTTTTATAGGTAGAAAATAATCTTTTTTAGCTGTCATTACTCACTGATAGGTCACTGTGAATATTTTGGGGATTTTAAAGAGGACTAGGAGGCAACAAGTCCACTCTAAATGCTGGGACCATATTGCACAAACTTTAATGCATGCACTTGAAGTCAAGAACCTGGTCCACTGATTTGCTAAGGAAGTAACACGACTTTAGAAAAATCTTGGAGGAGTGAAAAAGTGGTAGACAGCATTTCTTTCGAAGAAACCTTTATACAAAGGTTTACAGAGAAGCACATGGTGGTGAGAGGGAGCTGTAAGCAACAAATGCTGGGAAAAGGGGGTGAACAGGGATTGCAGTAAAAAAAAAACATGGAAGATGTCTCAGTCTCCTGGAGTGCTATGAAAATCCATGCCATTAATTGCATGGTAAATGCCAAGGCTTCAAACACCTAAGCATTCATGCATCTCTGTTTGCCAGGTGTTTTCCATCCTAGTAATTTACATGAACACAATCCTGGAAAATGTAGAAGAACATCTTCCCAAGTTCTGCTTCTATCAGTTTCAGAGTATACTGGGCATTTTCAAGCCTCTTCTCAAGGTATCAGTAGGCTGCAGAATAGTGTTTTTAGACTGGTTCAGAATGGCACTTAGAGATGTGTCTTTTGGGACATCACCCCAAAGATGTGACTACTCAAGTTTCTAAATGCAGGGACACACTGAAATACTCTCCTGAGCTGTGGCTCTGATGTCTTCTTATTCATGATCATCTCATTATTAGAAAAGTAGTATGAAATTTCCAAAACAAATCTCTGACAATCAAAACTAATGATGTATTTAAAAAGCTGAGCATCTTGCTGTTTAAAGTTTTCCTCTGTTATCTGGTGATATCCTCATTGCTCCTGACAACAGAGTTTTTTATTTTCTGGCTAAATTTACGTTAAATTCACATCTCACTGAAGCTTCTCATAGCTGTAGCAAAAGAACCCTATCCAATATAATTACTGTGAAAAGTTAACAGACATCCTACTGATAGGTAGTATTAATTCCCTCAAAAGTAAAGCTAATGACTAAAGGATTATTTGTCTAAAATGGAAAGACAAAGCGCCTTTGTGTGAAGAGTTACTAAACAGATGTTTCTGAGACACAGACAGTCTATCCAGCTCTATGATACTGGGTAACAGTGGATCTAGTTGTTACTGTGCTTCTTACAGAACTGATTTATCCTTGTGTAATTCTATGATCTGACTGCAACTGGTAGGAAATCAGACATATTTCATCACTGATCATACTCACTGTGGAATGGATCATATAATGGAAAATATTTTCCATGCAGCAGAGAGGGGCTTTTTAATAATTAACATGCTTGATATGGCTGCATATACTAGCAACACTCAAAGTGATATAGTCCAGAACACTCTGCAGAAGCAAATCATGACAGACTTTAATAGCATTTGTGTTAGCTTTCCTTTCACAAATAGTATTATTCTAGAAGGATTGTGGAATAAAATTTTTCTGTTATCTTGTTAACAGTAATGTTTCTATCAAGCAACTTGTCTGTGTTATATTTATTAAATGATATGGTATTTTTTCTGGTATACAAGAAATAATCTTGGAGAACTATGAGACTCAAAAGCCTCAGAATAGATAGCCCTCTGTCATCTGTAACAAATAAAATAAAAATGAGCAGATGACCAAGCAAATACATTTTAAAAGAACTAGAAATGTTTGAATCTTTGAAACAGAAATGAAGAAAGCATGTGGAGAATGTGGAGGAAGAAAATGAGACAAATGAGGCAAAAGAAATAAATACATGCCCTTAAACTAGTAACTCCCATAAGTCCCACAGAATTTAATAGAAAACGTTGTAAAGTATTATTCCAAGCAAGACTTGATATTACAATATTCTCACTACTTTTCCATTTAAAGCATATATGGTTGTTTTTAAAAAGCCAGCAGTGAGCCTAGGAAATGTATAGCAAAACTACTTGGCAAGAATTTACCTTCTTGAGGTAACCCATGTGCATGTCAGCACCCATGCCTGAGCTACTAGGCTTGACTATGGACCTTAGCATATTGCAAGGGAGAAACAGTGGCTCTGTGAGATGTCTCGATGTCTGACTGTGGTATGATTTTTTAAAAATTTTTATGCACGTCAGAGGCAAAATATCATAGAATCATAGAATGGTTTGGAAGGAATCTTGAAGATCATCTTGTTCCAAACCTCCTGGCATGGGCAGGGACACCTTCTTCTAGACCAGGTTGCTCAAAGCCCCATCCAACCTGACCTTGATCACTTCCAGGGATGGGGCATCCTCAACTTCTCTGGGCAACCTGTGCCAGTGCTTCAGCACCCTCACAGTAATGAATTTCTTCCTGATATGTAATCTAAACCTATCCTCTTTTAGCTAAAAACCATTCCTCCATGTCCTAAAAATAAGTGCATTTGTAAAAAGTCACTCTCCAGCTCTCTTATAAATCCTCTCAAGGTATTGAAAAATGCCATAATACCTCTCTTCTCCAGGCTGAGCAGCCCCAGTTCTCTCATTCAGTCCTCATGGGAGACGTGCTCCATCCCTCTGATCATCTTCATGGCCCTCTTTAGGACACACTCAAGAAGATCTATGTCTTTCTCATGCTTAATATACTTCTGAGTATTCTGATTGATCGTAGACTCAGATGAAATGATTGAACCACTGACAGTGGCATGCCTTTGGTCTGTGTGCTTTTTGTCTACCTTTTAGTCATCACAAGAATGTTTTCCTTTTGATTACCTACTTTTTATATAACTTTTTTAAACAAAGACAGCAATAACAATATCCAAACTTCCTGCCCAGTCTGGCTTTCTGAATCAAGCTCTGTGGCCATTCTAGTGTTAAAGAAAGAAAGATATGTTATTTGCAGTACACAGCACATTTATGTCCTTTGAATGCAATTAAAATTGTTTGTACAACTTCTCACAAAAGGTAGAAACACAAATTAGCTCTCAATTCTTCCAGCTATTTCACACTTCCCCTGCAAGTCAGCTAAGGGAGACAGATAATAACATCTTACAGACTTTTGGTTATCTTTATGCTTATTATTACTAAAACACAAGGAATTAGGTACATGGTGAATTTCATATGATAGGTTTTCATTGCAGATAATAGAAATAGAAAATTTAAAGACTGGCCAAATAAAATTCCTCTTTGATATTTATAAAATGTTTCATTTAAGACAATTTTTCTCCTTTCTTCCTTAGGGCTCAAACTTTTACCAAAATTTATGAAAACAAAATTTTGCAACAAATTCAAAATCTCTCCATATATGTGGTTGAAAATTCTTTCTCTGATTTAGTTCTTTTATGATTGTCCTTCTGATCTTAACAGTTTTTGTAAGGTTCCCAATAATTTTTAAAAAATGTTGCCTGTGTTCAAAATTTTGTATGTGTTCAACACAGCAGGAAATCCATATTCATCTATGGAATTAATAGCAATTTTTACAAAGCACTCAGAATTATGTTGGACAACACCTAATTGCCATGCAATGAAGCCATCTTCCAAAGTGTCTTGACACAAATGTGTCGACGCCATTCCAGCAACTACTGAACATTTCCAGCTCAAGCACAGAATGACTGAACCACTCATTAGTCCTATATTGCAACAGCTTGTTCATATCCCAGTCACTTCAGCAAATTCCATCTGCCCTTACTCTTTCCTCTGTGCAATTTCTGTTTTCAAGGCAGTTCTGATTCTTCATGATGCTACTTTGGTCTTACCATGGCGTGTGCTGGTTTAGAATCCAAGTTTGCAGAAAGCAGCAAAGATTTCAACCCCTCTGGCTCCAGTTTTCCATTGCTTTTGTATTCATTTCAGCATCCAGCCTGCCTGGATTTTCATTTCTAGCAGTAAATACCATGTAGGCTACTTCTGTTATTCAGGTCAATAGCTCTGATTTCTTTTTTCAAATTGATCTGAGGAGGATTTTTATAATGAAGTGAGTTTTTTAAAAAAGCTTACTGATTAAAGATTTTTAAAAAGTCTGTTAATGCCAATGAACTTCTGCCAAAATGCAATCATGCTTCTTTTAATGGGTCTGGTATACTATGTAAAATCAGATACTAAACATAAAACTGTAACTGATTTTTTCAATTCACATGGACACCTCAAATTCAAGGCTTCAGGACAGTTCCATGATACAGAAAACCCCATTTTGTGACTGACACAGTGTTAGGAGTTGGAATCTCAGGAACCACGAATGAACTGGGAGATGCTGGGATGGGTTTCCAAGGTTTGGTAACATTTCATAACTTACAGAGTGAAGTGGAGGAAAATTGTGGAGAAAATGTCATAGTTTCACTTTACATTAAAAAGAAACACAAATTATTATTGCTATTGTCATTTTTAGGAGTGTCAGAAATTACTAAGAAAAGCAAATGTTGACTTTATGTAGAGCTAAATTTATAGAAAGTGGATTCTGCAGCTCATTCTCACTTCTGCAGTCTTTCCATAATGAAACTATTAAGTGAGGAAAGCATAAACTTTTTAAGGAAAGCAAAGGTACAAGCTAAAAAAACTTAAGTTTAATCATAGCAGGTTTGCCTTGGCCTTAGCATAGTTTTGAATGCAAGGATATATCCAGCAGCAATCGGACCAAGTTTGGTCTGCAGTGGAAGTAAAAGAGGTAAATTAAATCCTCAGCACAGCTGCAGCAGGTGCCAGCTCTTTTTCTGCACTCCATGAGCCATACTCTGTCAGCAGCAAAGAAGGCACCCTCTTGCTCCTCACAAGACCTCTGTTTGCTTTAGTCTTCAGTGGTGGCTGGTGCCCAAGATAGAGTGCAAGAAAATGAGTAATTATGGAATAAACTTCCCACAGGGAAAATTAATCCTTCAAACCTTGCAAAACTCTTGCATCTTTTTACTGGTCAGGTTGTTCCTGGAGGAACAAGAGCTGTATTCCTTCCATGTTTTTTTAAAAAGTCCTTTCTAACTCTTACATGAATTTTAGCATCTAGTTCATCCAAATGAATGTTCATTTTCTTTAGCAGTAACTGGAGACAATCTGCTGCAACCAAAAATTATTAAAAGTTGACAGATATCTAAAGGCAGTTTTCCTTCATTAATCTCTGTAGATCAACTCCTGCCCTCCATGTCAGACTTGCATATCTTCACTCTGGATACATGGAGCACCTCCCCTCACAAATGTGCTGGTTTATGGCCAGGGGTCAGAGGTGTTACAGAAAGGCTTAAGAAAATAAAATTACTTTCTTTACACATGCATTGCAATTAACTTTTCTGAAGAGGAGCTACATTCAACTACTGCAAAACTGCCTTCACTTGATTGAAATTCAAATAATCAGGGGAGGAAGAAGCCAGTAACAATACTGAGTTCAGAAAGCAGAGGACAGTTTCTTTTGAAATTATTCAGACTTCAAAGTGTCAGAGTTCTACATACACAGAACTATATGTTTGAACAGTTGGCTGTAGCTTAAAATGCTTTAATGCAGAGAAAGAGCAGGCTAGAAGCAGTTATAAATAGCAATTTCTCACTGAACAATGTGGCCATTCCCATATGCAATTCCTAATGTACGGTTTAATAAATGACAGTTACAATGGACTTGGTCAGTATCCTTGGCATGAAAAAAAGATGCCATGAACACAGACAAAACTGATCTCTGAAATACATCAGGTTTTGCAGTTACAAGGCTTCTGGGTTTTGTCAGACAGAGTAAAGAAAAATTCAAGCCATCTTTTCTTTCCTTGTCTGCCAAGGAAGGGCATTCTCAAGGAGCACATGCCATTGCATCTCTCAAATTTCTTCTGTTGGCCATATTGAAATAACAGACACAAGGCAAAAAAGCTAAACCAAATTATTCCTAATAAGAGGGCAACATGGACAAAGTATAATGAATCTAAGGGTAAACTACACTACCCCAAAACCATTATGAGCTGCACACAGGTCTCACAAGGTTTTCTTATTGGAAGTTATTATATTAGTTACCACATTAATTATTAATTTTAATAGTTAAAATGGCATGACAAATTCAGAGAATATCTGGTTCTCTGCTTAGGCAAATAGGTGTATTATTTCTCAGGTGTAAGTCTAAATAGACCAGTAAGATTATGATGGGGCAGGGAATCCCATGACCCAGAAAGATTTTACATCATCATCATCACCATCATCATCATCAGTGACAGAGTAACTTCTGGCTGTGAAAAAGAGGGTGTTTTGCATAGTGACATCTGTAAGCTTTTCAATCTCCAAACTGTACAATGCCTGTGCTACTGTAGGACTCTGCCCTGTACCACAAACCCTTTCAAACTTTCTTCCATACCCCTGGTGAGACAAAGTTCAAACAGCACAATTCCTCCAGGGATATCACATGGGACCATTGGTTAGGGCTGAGATTTCCCCAGTTCTGCCATTTCTACCTGACAAGAATTGGTGCTGGCACCATTGCTTCTCTGCAACAAAGATACATAATAGGCACAGATTAATAAATAATAAGGCAACATCCTGAAGTGAGAGCCTGGATCAGAAGACCACGCAGCATAACTACCATTCTCTCTGAGACAATTTGAGACACCATCCAGTATGTAATCACTTCAGCTGTAGTAAAAGCCAGGGGGAGCTTTCTTTATTCTGTGTCCAGAAAGGTAACCAAGACAGGGCTCTGCACTATATGTTAAAATCTGATGACATCTCAGTAGCAAAGAGGTTCATTTCCAGAGCAGGGACAGAAAGTTCATTTCTGTGACAGTGTAGGTCTCATGCATTCAACATTCCCTGCAAAAACAGATCTAAGAAGCCACAGTAGGGCTTTCCCTCACTCCCTCTTTTGGCAGTTTCCTTTAAACTGAGGATCTTGTCTTTGGTCTGTGACTGTGTTATGTTGCAGCTGGCTAGTCCATGTCCAGCCATGAATCCTGCTGACTCAGACCCAGAGCTTTACCCAAACACTTGTATTCCTGGCTTGATTTTCTGGCTTCCTCATCACTGTGGACTTGTGCAATGACACGGCCTCTTGGCTACCATCAACAAACATACTCTGATCATTTTGCTTTCTTTCTGTGGAACTGTGTCCTTGCTGGTGGGGTCACTTGTTCAGATGTTTGGCTTCCTGCTCCCTGACCACCACAGAGTGGCCTGCCTTTGGTGCTCTCTGACAGCCTGCATCTGTTATCAAGAAAATAAAAGCTACAGTAACATCTTCCCAAGAATATATTTAGAGCATAGATATATTCATTACATGGCCTCTAAATGTATAAAAACTACCAATGAAAAAAAATAATATAGTAATAGAGTGTGAAAAATTTCTTGTATTCAGAGAAACATGAAATCAGATTAATAAAAAGCCACAAAGGATATTTTAAAGTGCAGTAATGTTTAGTCTTCAAAGACAGAATTCTGCCAACTAATTCTTTGTAAGGTCATATAGCTGTAAACTTTATATATTGAGAAATACACGTAAGAATTTATTAGGGATTTATGTCATAACTAAGACAGGCACATGTCTTTTCCAGCAGAATGATTTCCAGTTTGGGAAGAGCACATGTATTTGTTTCTGAATTAAAATTAATATAGACAATGGTTGTACAATTGTGCTGGGTTCTATTGCATTTTATTAATTTGTGGCCTCTAAGGAAAGAAATATGTGCTTGTTTTCCTAATCTTGCAACATACTCTTTTTTGTTTATTCAAGCCTTGATCCTACAGGGCTGAGGTTAGCTTTTAGGAGCTGAATAAAGCACCACTTTTAGTAAGGACTACTGTTGGCTTTAAGTTTAAAATATCCATTAATATTGCAAGTGCAAAACTTTCATAATGTTTCAGTGATTACCCTAAATTAGCATGCTGTCTATTTTCTGTGACATGTTCATATAGCAGGAATAACACAGAATCAGAACAGTAAATCACAGCTTAGCTCACAGTCACTGATATTTTAGAAGTCTATCCCATTTAGAAGAGTTTTCTGAGTCTGAAATATTTCTTTTCTAAATTTGAGGCAAGCCTATCAGATAAAATAGGACAGTGGTTTAAAATAATTAACTCCAAGTAACAAATTATGTCTTGGAGTTAGAGAAGAAATTCTCTATACTGTATTGCAAAATTGAAAATGTATTAAACAGGACATCAAAAAAATGCAATTGGTCCTATGTACTATATTGATCTTGCTAGTCACGGAGTTAATATGACAACTTTTGGTTTTCTGTCTTTAGACATGTGTCCATGCTCAGGTCTATTTTGTTTTGAGAAGTACTTCTTGAAATCAGAGACTTCCCTTTTTGTGTCGAGAGTTTATCTTGTGCATTAGTAGAAGGACAATAATTCAGGAGCAAATGCCTTCACAGTCACCATAAATAACAGATTTGCTTGTATTAGTGAAGAGGTACAGGCTGCCTGAAGCTTGTGACTATAGTCACTGTGACAGGGTCCTTCTGAGACGGGGAGCAACAGCTGCAGAGAAGGATGGACCACAGAGTTTATGGTCAGTATAGCCTGCCTGACCATGAGCCCCTGAAAGGTCAGACAGCAAGAAGGCACTTAAATTTCAAAAACCTTTCACCTTTACTCTCTTAGAAGGCAGGACACAAGCATTGTTTAAAGAGCCTCATGATCAGCAGGACCGTGAGGAAAGATGAGAAGTCAAAAGGTTACAGTGACATTTTCCTGTATTCTGCTCCAAGATTATTTTCCCAAAAGAATCCTGCAGAACTTCAAAACAGAATAAAATGAGAAATAGAAGTGGAAATTGAAAGGAAAGAGAAAGAGGGAAATGGAGAAGTAAAACAGAGAAAGGGAGAGAGGAGAAGGAAAATAGAAAAAGTGGAAAATGAATAATTAAAAGGGTATATTCTTTGACCTATCTCTGGACAAATATAAAAAGTGGAAAAGGGCCATTTGATTCTATATAGATACTGGGTATTAGTGTTAACAGCCTATCAGCTCTCTGATTATTCTAACAAAGCTCCCAAACAGCAAGGGATTAAGACTCTCAAGCACAATCCAGGTCTTTTAGTATTAATTATACTCATTTTCCTGGTCTTTGACTGCCCTTTTCTGTGATCATGCCACTGAGAACGAGTGCTGCTCAATCCAGGGCTATCCTGAAGAATCATGTTGCCAAGACATCTAGTCAAGTTTAGAATACTTGCAAGAATGAAGATCCCACAAACTCTCTCACCAACTTCTTCTAGAAGTTAACTGCTCCCATGGTGAAGAATTTTTTTCCCCACTCGTTCAATCAAAATTTCCTTTGTTGCCCCTTCTGACTGTTATTTATTCTTTTTCTCTGTGTTTTCCTCTAAGAAGAGTCTGCCTCTATTGTCTCCACCACCATTCAAATAGTGATGTTGAGGACCACGTCATCACCTTACACAGGAGTGAACCTTTTTGAGGTAAAGGGTGGCTGAAGTTGTTAAGAGAGGCACCTGGGATCTACAAGCCAACAGTAATAGAATATTAGACAGGAACAGCTGACAAAATGGTGATGTACCAGTAACAAGAGAGAGAGAGAGAGAATGTGGAAAAATAAATGTTGTGTGCTCCAGGCTATTATAGCTGTTTAACAAAAGTTTCATCTTCAGATGAAGAATGCCTTAAGTTTCTAAACTGGAACAAGAGAAGTTCAGTTTGGGAAATCCTCAGAAAATGTGAATGTGACCCTCAATCTTTAGTCTTTCCCTATAATTTACGAGATGTATTTTATTTAAACTGGTAGTTGAGAACTCCTTGTGTCATGATCCTTACAGAGAACCACCTGAAGCCTGTCAAACTGATCCACTTGCACTTCAGGACAGATTACAGGCATTATGATCAAGATCCTGTCTGATCCTTGTGCAGATATATGAGGATGCGGAGATAAGTGCTGAGTTAAGATAAGCACTGCTTCGCTTCTTCTGGTTTCAAAATGCAAAGTTTGCTCCTTCTTCATACTGTGAATCAAAAGTGGAAATGTTGAAAGAAGTTGGAGGCATACAATTGTCCCATCTTCCTCAGTAGGTAAATAAACACTTCCTGTCAACCACTTTGATGATGGTGTCATTCTAACAGACTGTTCCATATAAATATTCCTTAATGGATCTCACTCTGCATTGTTTCTGTTGCACTAATCTACATTTAGAGATTTATCCATGAAGAAAACACAACGGAGCTAAGTATTCAGACAGAGGAACCAGCTTTTGTTCATACCAGGTAAACATATCACACAGGGTAGTCAATGTTTCTAAAATACTTCAGTGTATGGCTATGGTATTGTAATTATACACAGAACAGAGGACAAGACAGGGTATTCATGTAGATAACCTAGTTTTCCCCATAGTCGTTTTAGGCATTTACACCAAATCATGTATTTACTAGTGACGTTTTGTTCTGCTGACTGTATAGAAGCTAATAGAATAGAATAGAATAGAATAGAATAGAATAGAATAGAATAGAATAGCTATAGAAGAGACAGCTGCTTCTTTTGAATGCTGTTTATGGAAATTCAGCAGTGTGTCTGGAAACAATATGTCTTGGAATAGGACACTTAAGATATGAGTAACTTCAGTATATCAGAGGGCTTGTAAGCAAGTATTCATTTAACACACATACTGTAAATACTCTGTGTTAAGTCCTAGTTGGAGCAGTAGTTTTTTCCCCTTTTTTTTTAAATGAAAACTTCTTTGATGAACAAGTTAAAGCTCATGTGGGCAAAGCAGTAACAGAGTTGCCACAATTCCATTCTGTCTTTTGAAATTCTGTAAAGGAAGTGTGAAAAAGGAGCTACAATACTTCAGGTCACTAGTGGTTTGTTTATTTTTCCACAGAGAAAGCATCGTTGAAATTTTATGCATATTTACACTTGCCCTGAACACCACCCCCACTCCCTGACTCATCATATCTCTGGCCAAGGATGTTGCCCTGTGGTACTTGTCAGATATGCATCTCATGATAGATATGTTTCACTATAAGTGCATCAGAAAAAAATACTACACCCCCCATAACCCCCTGAAAACTCAACATACAAAAAACCCAACAAGAAATACATATGCAGAATCAAAGCCTTATAATATAAGGCCGCCTTAAGCAGTACTTTGAGTTCAGTCAAATATTTCTTGGTAAAACAAATGGAGCTGTACACTAATATGACATACTTTATAGGACACTAACTAAAAACTAAAACTCTTTCAGATAAGTGTTTTTACATTAATACCATTTCACTACAACAACTAATAAGTTATTTTGATCAAGAGCCAGATTTTTTCAGCTGCAAAAACTTTCAAAACTTGTATGTGCTTTATGCCTTTCCTGTAATCGCATGTGAAAGAAACTAAAGACAGAAATTAAAAAAAATCAAACCATGTGTGTTAAACCACATTCATGGCTTGCCTCAACAGGATGAAATGTTTGCTTGTTTTTTACAGTGAAAAGCATGAAAGGGTTTGAGTCATGTATACCCACACCCACAAGCATCACAAAGTGGCAGTACTACTGTGGAGCATTCATTATAGACGAGTGATTCCTTCTTACCAAGTCAAGGGCTGTGTTGGTTTGGCAGAGTGTTAAAACAGATGGAACTGGAACAGCTTTTGGAAAGTTGAAGGCTAAAAAAGCTAAGACTTTGACCCTCTGAGAATAAAAAAACATCACATTCACAGAAGTGATGCAGTGTATTAAGTTAGTCCATAGCTAACCAAAGTGGGATGGTGGAAATAAAGATCCTTACTGTGAGGAGACACTGCCCCCTCACACGTCCCTCTGTGAGGCAGCCAATGCACTGGCAAGAAGGATTATTGACCTGATCAATGGATATTTTGGTGTTAGGAATTCCAAATATGAGAGGTTTCCTAGAAAAGCCTTAGATTTTGCATAATTTCCCCCTCAGTTTGCTTTGTAGACCACCATATAGACGTTGATGCCCAATAATTACTCAAGCTACAAGCACATTTGTTTCAATTATCCACAGCAACTCTTTCACACCTGAAGATATACCTTCTCATGCAATATGACAGTGCTGAGCCAGAAGTTTTCTATGGGAGAGAAAGAAACACAGGGACAAGCAGCAACAACTTTAAATTATTATATTTCAAGAAGTGTTGTACCTGCAATGTATGTTTGACAGCTGTTAGTTATCAAATTAAGACATCAAACATATGACAATATAGCATATATGTATAATGGTGGGGGTAAAGGAGCTTGATACATACTGTCATCTGCTTCAGTTTCTTTGGTACCATCAAGGAAGAGAAAATAATACATTTAGAAAGGCTATGTAGTTCTTCTCTAACCCCAAACACATCTGCTCTTTCAAGTTGCCTATTTTTCCCATGAGCATAGCTCACAGATCAAGTTGTAAAATTTTTGAAGTGATCACTCAATTATGGGACCGGATTCTACCTGAGATGTTCAGGGTTCAGTCTGTCGCATCACCCATGTTGTGAATGAAGATGTTAAAGAGTGTTGGTCTCAGTATGCACCACAGGGTGGTATACTAATGTAGTAGTAACAGGCACCCAGTAACTGCACTTCATACCACTGATTACACCCCTTCAAGCACGTGTAGGTCAGACTGTTGTCAATACACCTCACTGCCCACTTATCTAGTTATGAGTTTATTGATGTGGATGTTACAGGAGACAGGGCTGAAAGTCTTGCACAAGACCACAAATATCAGCTGTTTCTTCCTCACACACTGAGCTGGTTATTTCATTGCTGAAGGCTATGAGACTCTCAGGTAAGATTTTAACCTTCCTACATATGTGCTGACTACTCCTAATCACCTCGTTGTTACTAGAACAGCTTCCACAATTATGTGCTCCCATGCCTTCCCAGGAACTGAGGTCAGCTGGTCAGCCTGCAGATCTCCAGGTCCTGCTCCTTGCCCTTTTTGAAAATAGGAGTGACACTGAATTTCTTTCCATCCATAAGATCTTCTTCTGATCATCAGAATCTTCCAAAGATTGTATTCCAAAGTTCCATCTCAATTGTATCAGCCAGTTTGAAGAGCCCTCATGGATGTGTCTCATCAGGTCCTGTGAACTTGCAGATATCCAACTGATTTCAATGTCTCTTCACTCAGTCTGCCTCAATGGGGGACTATTCATGGCATCAGACTTTCTGAGTTGGGCTCAGGGGCTCAGTTTCCTGAAGAGAAATCTTACCAGTAGAAAGCAAAGAAGGCATTGAGTACCTGGGCTGTTTCCATGTCTCATCACCAGGCTCTCCCCATTTAAATTTGCAGCAGATCCACATTTTCTCTAATCTTCTTTTTGCTGCTGGTATACCTGTAAAAGCCTTTCTTGTTGCTCTTCTCTTCCCTTGATAAATTTAATTCCAAAAGGGTTTTGACTTTCCTGAGCTCATTCCCATACTCTCAGACAGTGTGTCTATGTATTTGCCACATCACCTGACCCCCTTTCCAACACTCATATGGTTCATTTTACTGTTTACTTATATGAAATATCACCAGAGATGAATCAGAGCTTGGATGCCACACAGGTTTATATTCTAAAACTGTTTTTCAGCAAACCCCAGTTACAGGCTATCCAAAATATGTGCAGCTTATAGGAAATTTTGAAGCATGTCTTGGAGCACTATTCTTTTCTCTCAAGAGTCATCAACTTACTCTTTAGCACAAAATTAAAATTATTTATACATGGGTTCTGTTCTCCTTGAGGTAGGTTACGTGTATTACTTGTAAGAAGGGCAGTGATTATAAAATGCAGTGAGTAATGACAGATAATATAATGTCCTCTTAGTCACCAACTACCAAAAAAGTACAGAGAAAGTCAAAAGCTATATTCAGCTTTCCCAAGAAGCAGAGACAAACATCATGACGATGCATGGAACTTTGATTTCACAGTTCAGAGAAAGATACGTCACAAATAGGACTGCAAGTTAATTGTACCCGGTCAGTTTTAGGTTACTGTGGTAACTCTTCACGGCAAAGATTGGATTCAGGGGCACCAGAGGAGGCAGACCCAGAGTCGTAAGACTCAGGAAGTTCCCAAATATAGAATGAACTGGCTGAAGCCCTTGTTTATTAATATTTTGTCTTCTGCATTAAGGGTGAAGCAGAAGACCATGAGTGATGGTGCAGTTCATATTCAAATCTCATTGCTGAATCACTATTACCAGATTCAGGCTTCTGTCAATTGAATGTTTGGAATAAAACACATTTGAGTGTCTCCAGAAAACCCTGGTTCTTCTCAGAACCCTTCAGAAAAACTTGGTACAGACCCTGGCTCTTCTCAGACTGGGCTGTAAGACAGCCAGAAATGATGTAAAATACTGCAGTTCTTTGTCAGGATACATTCAGCTCTGCCAGTTGCTTTTCCCAAGGCTTTCTGACCAGAAAGTATCCTGAATGATACATCTGTCATTTCATGCACATATGCAAATACAATAAACCTGAGGTTTGTTCATTTTACTTCTTCTTTGGGAGAATTCTACCTGCGTTCTGCTCTCTGCAACATCTCTGAATTTCTAGGTTTGTGAGCAGGAGCTCCTAGAGATAGGAAGATTTCATGAAGAGAATTAACCACAGTCTAAACTGGTGGTTGATTTTGTTGTTTCATGAACCTGCAGTGATTGTGTGGGTTGGCCAAAAGGGAAATGATTATTTGAGGACTTAAAATTAGTGATGATAAGTAGACATACTTTCTTAAATAGTTACCATTAATGACAGCTTAAATAAAGCAAGAAGGATTCACTAAACTGTAAAATTTACTGTCTTTCTAGCCAAGGCATACTTCCATAAATTGGCAAAGCTACTGCATGAATTTGGTCAAATATGAGATACCATTACAAAAAAAACCAAACTGATCCATGGCTAACACAGCAAAGGAAAGGGGAAGAAATCACAGCCAAAGGTGCAGGCAGCCACCAAAACAAGCGTTCAATCTTGCAATTAATGTTAGAATAAGAAATATGTTCTTTGGAACCTTTTGAATATACCAAAGATAAATAGTGCGGTCAGATCTCTTCTCCTGATGCTCATTTATTGAAATAGTCCTTCATACTCCAAATGCAAGTGGCAAATGCAAGCACAATTGTGATTTTGAGTTCTGTTTAAGATCATGGAAAAAACTGCTTCCTCCAGACTTCCAGTGTGCCCAAGGATGCCTCCAGAGAGGAAATGAAGACAGTTATTATAACACTATATCCACCCCAGATGGTTTCCTCTTCTGAGGCCTCAAAAATAAAGCTAAAAAACCATCTTCTGTTGCCTGGTAGAGTAACTTAGGAAACATATAATTTATTGTCCAAGAGAATTAACATGTAGAGGGTGTCCACAGAAAAAGAATCCATTTAGAAAAGTAACAGAATGGAACAAATTTTCTAAGTCAGGTTTGTTCTACTGGTGTTATCAATCTCTTCAGCTACTGAAAGAGATGACCCCACAACTGAAACCAACTGATTTTTTATTGGAAATTACTGTGTTTTGCATGGAAAGGCCTTTTATCAACTATGAAATCAGGCTCGGCTCCACATTGAAAACATGCACAACAGCTGGTAACAGCTTGAATATGTGCCTGAAGGATTACACTGGCTCATTCAATTTAGACTCAATTGTAATGTGAAGATATCCAAATGCTCAGTCTGGTACAAGAGGATTGCAATGCCATCTAAGCTCTCTTTAAGAAGGACTGTACTTTATTATCACTGTAATTGTGCCTTGTCTTTGGAAAGAGTGGATTGAGCCATCCCTATCACACGTGTGATTGCACACATTTGAAACTCAGAGTAGTAATTACATACAGTAATTACTTGGAAACAATATTTTAAATGTATAGACATGTTTATTTACACTTACTATGTCAGTTCACTGTGAAGAGAAGTTCCGGTTCACTGCTTATAAGGATCACACCTGTTGATCACCAGCCAATGAAAGTCAATAATTCAGGATTCATCCATTAAACTCAGAGCAGGTCAGGAGTGCAAAGTTTATGTCAACAGCCTAATGACAGCCTTTCTGTGTACAGAGGGCCAATGAAAGAGACAAATATTTACTTTATGTAAACTACTGCTAAGCATGTTACTTAGGCCAAGAAAGCGCTGTTCAGCTTGGCTAATAATAAAACCCAGATGTCAATGAGAAATTTGTAAAGCTTCTTTTAGAGCGCATAAACATAATATAAACTGCAGAACCACATACATTTAAACATTTGTTTTCTACACTTTTTTTAAATGCAGACACTGGTTTGACTGCAGAGAACTGAGAAATACTGATAAATGCCTAGATAGCCTAGAAGAATAAATGCCACTTCGGCAAGAAGTTAGAGCAAATCATAGGGATGAGTCCATCACTCAAACTTGAGATTTTCTGACTTCAGCTCTCCCCACAGTTTGTATGCCAGCATGTTCAGGGCTATGCTCTGAGTACTTTCTGTTCACTAACTTAATTTGTTGTTGAAGATACAAAACATGTTAAAAGCAGCCAGGGTAATCAGTGGAAGTCAAGATACACTATCAGGCATAATTAAGGGCCAAGTACATGCACTGCAAGGCAGTGCCAGGTAAGATAAGATAGACCAAGCTTTTATGAACAGAGACATACATGCTTGTCAGCTGAACAAGAGAAATGATGAAGTAATTTATTAAGACATCAACATATCTTCAGTCCTCCCACACAAACCCAAGAAGAATTGAGTACTGTATTTGCATAATTTTTGTGAACACAAGAGAAAAACTGCAAAAGCTCTCCATAGTTTAAATGACACTAAGTCTGGGGGAAGAGGAAGAAAGCATTTTATTCCTTACCTTTTTGTACTTTGCAAAGCTAGCTGCAGTGAAGTGGACTAAAACCTTTCAGAAGAGATAGTACAAATTCATCATTCTAACTCACAGAAATTGCTGAGATTTCAGAACTCATCTTCAGTTTCACTCTGAAGCAAGATCCCATTATTTCTTAAAAGTTTTGTTGAAATAATGACCAAATTCCATCAATTTGCAGGCCATGCAACTGAATTTTAAAGTTCTGAACTAAATATTTCAAAACTTTAAATATTTTATTTTACAATTAGTAGTTCATTACTTTAAATATAAGGTTTTATACACTTTTTTTTCTGTTTTATTTTACAATGAAAGCAGATGTTCCAGGACTTGGAAATGAAAGCAACACTTCTACCAAAAGAAAAGCCCCAACATCTCACAGGTTTAATAAAAACTTAAACTAGAGCCCAGAAGGTCTCAAACAATATCAAAGATTGTCATCTGAATTTTCTCCCCACAACTTGCTACCATTCTTCTTTCCCCCCCACTTTTTCTGCGTAGGAAATAATCATAACTAGACAAGTTATCCTCTCAAGAGGAACAAGACTCCTGATAGGAAACAGATGAAAATTTTCCAACTAGTCTTTCTAGTATCTCTCACAAAGTCATGAAAGAGTTCAAGCCCTCTGTTGGATGTCTGCTGAGGCTTTTGTTTTATTCAGCACCCTCAACCCTCCTTTGCAATTCAGGGGGAAATTTTCCTGGGGAAAACAGGAGGACAAAGATGGTGAAGGCAAAGATGGCAAAATTTTCTCCTCTAAACTCTGAGGGCCACTGTTTACAGGTTTGTAAAAGATAAGTTACCCCTTCCCCATCCCTTAGTGACTAGTTCAAGCCCTGAACAGTTTCCTTGCCATTATTTAACTCAAGAACATCTCGAGGTATTTTTTCCCTTTTGAGTGTAACCAGCACAATGGTACAACAGAAGGCACCTGCACCATTCCTCTAAAACCACATTTACTCATTCATGGTTTGTCTTTCATTCAAAGGAATTCAGATACAAATCTGTGCTATGGGTAGATAGAGTAGAGCCAGGCACAGAAAAGCAATGCAGCATTATTCACTGGGCTGGAGAATCCTGGAAAGCAGTAATCTAGAAGAAGACAGTGACAAAAAGGACACTGGATAAAGCACACATTTAGCAGCCAAAGGCCTGAATACCCAGGGGCCAATTCATCATTCTGGTCTCCAAACACTTTCATCTTAAATACACAGTTTATTTCTGTTCACTCTACTGCTAAAAGGAACTGTGAGAAAGGAAAATGAGGTTATTTCTCCAATAGTTAGACTGAAAGATTTAAAGTACAAAATTATTCTCTTCAGTAACAGGTACAATTTATATTAGTCATGTCTTTGCAGCACCAGAAGGAAAGGAATAATATTCCTGTCTCTGGAATTCAACACCTGATTTCAGAAGATGAAATAATTTAAACAAAACATCAGGAAAATATGTTGTGGAATGGAAAGCATGAGATCCCCATTATGTCAAGTATTTAAAAATCAGATGTAAAAAATTTAGTAAACTTCTGAGAACAGGAGCTTTTGTATTAACAGACAAATGAGTAGGAAGTATTAGGCTAGAACAATCTAAAGGATCACATGCCCAGAGCAGTCTACAAGTCTCTAGTGATCTTAGGATCTTGCATAACTTTACTTGAGCTTAATTCATGGTAAAGTTAGGTGTCCTTCCAGCAGCAGTAAAATTCTGCCCTGGAAGAAAAGTCCAGAAACAATAGGGATTATCTTTCCTACTTCTGACTTCTGACATGACCTTCAAAGGTAGGATATTAAAAAAACCCCAGACCTTCAGGTAACAGGAACGGGCATAGACTCACCACAAAAGTTTTGTGTCAAATAAATACTTGCAGTTTTTGTCACTATACGTGTAGTTCTAATGATCTCCTGTTTATTAACTTGTATGTGCCAAAATTTGATTCTTTCCTGTCCAGACCACTCTCATGCACTGCCATTCATCAACTCAAGAAAAACATTTTCACCTGATGCAGCAGATCTGCCTTCAGTCAATAGACAATATATTATATTTCAGTCACCATTCAGATATACATTTCTTAGACCTGGTTTCAGTTTGTCTCCTTCATTAATTACCTGTGATACATCATTACATATTTCTCATCTGTACCTATAGAATTCTGTAGTGATAACTAATTTGTGGTTTTTTCTCCTACTGAAATAAGCACCTGGGGCTTTGGCTTTTAGATGCCAAGGTGTCAGTGATCTATGACAGTGTCAATTAAAAACGAAAAAAACAATCTGAGTAACATTAAAGTGTTCATGTGAGGTATCTATTTCCCAACAATACTTTCTAATGCTCTTATCACACAGTTATCTAGAGGTCATTTACATAACAAATTCCAACTATTACTGCAAGACAGTAAAAAAAATTTTTGATAGAAATGTATTTCCTAATGGCAAAGTAACATGTGAAGCTTTTTCACTTTTCTCAAAATTACATATAAACTTTAAAATCAGTGTTCTCTCTCACTAGTTAAATGTGAGTTTGTGCCTTTCAGAGATGCTGAGGAATTTGGCTCTCTTACAAGAATGTATGATCTGAAGTTACAAAAAGACTTTTCACAGAAAGTCCATAAAGACTGGACTAGTAAAACTAAACATTTAAGAGATTAGAAAATCTCAATTTGTTCAGACTCGTACCAGGAGAAATCTCTGTGCACTGAAACAGGCATCACATCTATGTCTTTGCACTCACACCATGCCTGGCACATTCCTGATATGTCCACAGTGACATATATATGGATCCTAATTGTAAAAACATTCAATATTCTGAATTTCTTTAAAGTACTTTCTGTTAATTATTACACTCTGAAGATATATTGAGAAAGCAGGCATGATAGGCTGCCTTAGAGGTGGAGAACCAATGTATTTATTTCCCCTTATCCAGAATGAATGGGAATTTAAGCTCCTCACTCACAGCATCTTTCCTATATGAAATGACCAACGGTAAACAGCAGAGAAATGAAGATCTGAAATGGTAGACTGCCTTTCCACATCGGGAAAGCAAATCTTAAAATTCACACTTACTCTCGATTTATAAACACGATTTGGAGAAGCCTTACCTTCTATGATCTGAGCTGCTGCACCAGCATGGACTGACAAGCCAAAGAGTAGCAGCGACAAGTCCCAGGTCCACCAGGCAAGCCTGGAGCAGGTGTGCCAAAAAAAAGGGAGGTGAGGGAAGAATGAGACCAAAGACTGTTATACAGAAATACATGGGGAAAAAAGAAAAAAGTGAAATTTATAAGCAAGAGTTCTTACCATAAGAGCATTTTTTGAAAGTCAGTTGAAAGAACTTAAGTGAGGAAAAAGTGCAGTGCACATGAGTTTTATGCTTATGAAAATAAGAAGTTAATAAAAACTGGAGCCTGCTGTTTCTCCTCCAACGTTCAGACTCAAGTGGAACAAAGGCAGCACTCAGGCTCTCTGTGTGACTCACTGCAATTCACTGCTCCAGCTCTGAAATCTGACTCCGTGTAAAGTTTCCTGTCAGACCACTGCCGAAAACTTCCTACTGTATTTATGGATGGACGCCCCTTACTGCTGTACACCATCCCGGCGCTGTCATTATCCAGCCTGTCTTTAACTGCTGTGCACCCTGACAGGCAGTAGCACGGCTTCTCCAGCTTCCCCTCCTGCTGCTCCCGCCTGCTCACAAACTCCACTTATCCGATAAAATATGACCTCCAACATCCTTCCATCCAGCATTATACAGGCAGTGATACAAATTCTTATATGGAATGGGGCATTTCTCTGGCCATTTTAGCCAAACTTCGTCAGAAGCAAGTTTTAAGATATGAGCAGGACAGAGCAGCAGTTAAAGGGCAACAAACGCCTGGGATTCACAACTGAACTGTCTTACAGATTTTCAGTCACTTACTGAGACATTTTGAAGTACACTCTTCTCTGACAAGATCTCTAAATGTAATACTCATATTTACAGAGATTAACACCCTGCTTGTACTTTGAGAGTGTGTCTCCTCCTCAGCTGCTGTACATATATGTATTTGCTATAGAGAGCCTGTCTCTGAGCATTTACATTTAAATATGGAAATAGTTTCCATTTAAAGTGTTATTTCACGCCTCCCTCCTAACTCAATGAAAAGCATTTTTTCCACTTGTAGTTCTTCAAAGCTAGTTATTTGCTCAAGGAAGAAATTCTGCAAGGATATGCTTGAAATAATTCAGACAATTTTTAAGTCATGAGATGTTTAACAAAGGCTGCAGTTGTCACTTTTTGACTGGGACAGGAGGGAGCTTGGAAAGCACTGCATATGGAAAGGGACCAGTGGGTTCTTGGTAGATCTAGACTGAAAAGTGCTGAAGATCACCTTAGGAGAGTCAAAACTAAATACAGATTTACATAGGATGAGAAGTGGAAGACAGAGAGGAATAAAGTTTTTTGCAGTAATGAAAGAACAATCTCAATCAAAAAACAGAATTAAGAAAAATTTTATTTCACTCTGAATAAAATGCTTGAGTTTGGGGGCGGTGGGGGTAGTTGTTTAGTTGGTTATGTTGGGGGAGGTTTGTTACTGGGTTATCTTGGGCTTTTGTTGCTGCTGTTGTTGGGGTTTTTTGATTGCTAGTTTATTTATTTATATTTTATTAAATTAGGAAATAGAGAGGCTTTAAAATCTAGAATCTTGATTCTACCCCAGACTCCTCTTTTTGGTTAGAAACCACAACCTGGGGTCAGCTGTCTCCAGGTATATTTTTAACTAAGCCACAGACCAGTATTATTTGCTATACAACCTCTCCATAAAGACAAGGAAGAAAGAGACAAAATTATCCTTTAATCAAGTGTCTTATTATAAACACACACTGTTTTATCTTTTTCAGAGGACCAAGGGCCTTCTTCAGAGGACCAAGGGCCCCCCCCTTCTCAATCCCATAGTACTATATCAGGGCTGAAAAAAGGTTTAATCATTCACCTTTTCTGCTTGAGGCTGTCACCTCTTTACTTCCCCTCTCCCTGAAATTTCTCCATTGTTGCCACCAGCCGCACTGCTTAGAGGAACAGTGTTTGTAACATTTGGTCAAATCATATACAAAACCCATTTATTTTATGCCTTTATCTTGCACACTAGATATATGTTATCCTAAGAGAAAATACTGAGTTTTTAAACATTCATGGAAAATGTATTTCTATACAGCCTGGCTCATTTTTCCATCTTTTTCAGGTAATATATAGCAATAGCTATCAAGAGCCATTATTTGTCCTGTCAAACTATTTTTTAACTGAGTTCCTTCCTTTGATAGGAAGGATCCTTCCTTTCTTTCTGCCTCTTTATCCACAAAATGTCAGCAGCTTACCTGCATAATCATTCCTATTGCAACAGCGTTTTTGTCCAGTATATATGACCAAAACATATGTCTGCCTTGGTATCTAACCTTGGTATACTAACATATTTGAGAGATAAATGTAGAAGCACCCTCCAGATTAATAAAATTTGTAATGATTTTTTACATTACATGCAGCGAAGACTTAATTATTGGATGGATTTTTCCTCTGATTTTAGAAAACCCATAGAAATGAAGGAAGTAATATACTTTTCATGCAGATGATCTTCATGAAATGCTGCTGACAGTGCCTTTAGTTTGTGCTGGACATTTTAACATGGATATCTAGCCAGTGCTCAACATTTTTATCAAATATTGGATAAAAGAAAACAAGACAGAGCATGTTCTCGACCTTTCAGTCCATTAGTTTTGAATGGACAGCCGTGGAGGAATCCTGACATATAAACAGTATATTACCCCCACTCCTGTAGGTCACTGGGATTTCTTGAGTCTCTAGTGCTCATTTGCAAGCCAAAGGATTACTGAATTACAGGCTCTCTATATCTGCTATATCCATCTATCCATGTATATCTTGCTCCCCACAAGGGCAGTGACATTTGTACACATCCACTCGGTTTTAACCTTGCTGTTTTTCTCATCTTTTTCAAACACAGCAGGACTCCTTCGTATTAGGACATCTGTGCTTTCCTTCAGTACTGTGTCCAGCTGTCTTCAGCTGAGCTGGAGTTTTCCTTCTTGTTAAAAATCTCCATTTTCCAGGCAGAAGTTTTGTTGACTTTCCCTAGCTCTGTCAAGAGATTACACTCCTTAAGACTCCAAATGGCGGGTCACAATTCTGCTTTTGCAGTTCTTATCCATTCACTGAGTTAGTCTGGCTGGCTGTTCTTATATTTCTAATTCAAGGTGGGTTTTTTTTTTTTTTCTTTCCTGCTGACTGCAACACAAATTTCTTAGCTGCAAATTTCTATTCTCTATAATTTGTGCAAAGTTAGTGTTAGAGAAGCAGTCTGGACCAAGGCCTGAGTGAGTTAAGAGCCACATTAAAAAAGAATAAACGATTTATCTTTTGCTTAGACCTCCTGAGCATGTACAGATAGTTGACATTTACAATGTCGTCTGGCAAGGAGGTCCACAGCTCAGTTATGCATTTCGTAAGGAAATCTCTGCTTCTTTGTTTTCAGCTTAGGTCTGCTGACGTTCTTCAACGTCTCTGAGTTCTTATACTGGATAGGGTTCACCAATTTGATGCCCATTCTCTTTTCTCCATGCCCTTTGTGATTTCAGAAGCCTCTTTTTATATATCCTTTCTACTTGTCTTCTTTCTGTACTAAGTGTGAACTTGGTTGTTTCTTGTACTGCAACCATTCCACACCTCTAGTTATCTTTTTAGTCTTTCTCGTGGTTTCTGTGTTCTAGGACATAATTTTTGATCTTTGGTGGAGTCAGGAGAATCATAACTGCACATGATGCAGGTAATCCCAAGGGTTGGGGTTAGGGTTATTATTGGGTTAGTTTAGGGTTAGTTTTAGTGTTGGGTTAGGGTTGGGGTTAGTCTTGGGTTAGATTAGGGCTAGGATTAGGGTTATGGTTAGGGTTGGATTAGGCTTAGGGTAAATAGCAATTTCATCTGTCCTTTTTCTTGTGAGGAACACGATTGATGTACTGTCTTGAGTGCAGCCAAGATGATATGTTCATGCAATTGTCGTAAGTTTTGTAATTCACACCTAAGAGGTATTTTTATGTGAATTAGAGTTTCTCTTGTCTCTGAATTTATTTATAACTAATGGTAGAAATTAATGTATTCTTCAATTTTCTCCTCCAGGTTTTTCCTCTTAGAAGATCCACTTAGAATTCTTTACAACCTGTCCCATCTTTATTAAAAACCCTCATCAGCAATTTTCACTGCAGAGTACTCAAGTAACTGCCTGCCCTCACTGACACCCACAAGAAAGAGGAGGAGAGATGAAAATTGCATTTAATGACAGAAAAGGGGGAATAGCTTCAAGCTGACAGAGAGTGTATTTAGATATGAGAAAGAAAATCTTTACTTGTGAAGGTAGTAAGGCACTGGAACAGGTTGTCCAGAGAAGCTGTGGATGTCCAATCCCTGGAAGTGTTGAAGGCCAGGTTTGATGAAGCCCTGAGCAACCTGGTCTAGTGGAAGGTGTCCCTCCCCATGGCAGGGGCTTGGAATGAGATGGTCTTCACGGTCCCTTCCAACCCAAAACACTCTGTGGTTGTATGATAAGGCAGGCAGTACAGTATCTGTAGAAACAGTGGTGACCAATTTCTACTACAAGGGCTGCCTGTATATTCCTCATATTTTTGCCTGTCTTTTAACCAGTTGTTCACTCACAGACTCATTTCTTGTGCCTCAGCTTCCTGAAAAGTCAGTCATTCTGAGTACATAATTTAGGTGATGGATTACTGCAGGGTGTACCAATTTATCCAGAATCTCTGAATAACATTTTGGCTTTGAATATGATCAGTTGTTAAACAGCTAATTTCACAGTGGTTTGATAATACACTTTCAGAAGCATAACAAATGCTTCAGTATCTGTTTTTCTGCATTTTTCTCCTTTAAACAAAGCACCTTAGGAAAAAAAAAAATCCATAAATGCATCTTTTAATATATACTTATGAAGGAATAAGAGTATACACTTATGTACCTGAAGACAGGGTTGTACTATACCCTACAGATGAGTACAAACCAAGGTCACGCAGCAAAAGAATTCTGGCATTTCCTGGCTCTTCAGTACTTAATTTCAATTAATTTGGTTTTCTGCCAAGTCTATCCCTGCTTCACAGTATTGTAAAAAGTACTGGAAAAAAATACTAAATCTTTCACATGGTGGGGGCTGATTGGCAAAAAAGGCAAAGAGGAATCAGGGACCTGAAGCTTGCAAAGGAAATCCTGGAAAGGAAGGATTATCCCATTGATCCTTACATTGGGAGATGATTTTTGAAAGGGAAGAGACAAGGTGTGTTAGGCACACAGGTGGGTAAGATGGGGAAAATGGATGAATAATACAGAAAAAAAGGAGAATAGGACTGACTGAAAAGCCTGGGATAAGAAGCTGAGAAGAGGTGAGGACAAAGCTAAAATGACTGGAAGACAGTTAGGAAGCAGAAGGAAAGGGAAGTGTTGATATGTTACCTGACACTAGGTGGCAAGTAAACCAAAATAAACGTTTAGACATATATATTTCTCCTCTACGGAGGCTGACTCAATTTTTTGCCAGCAGCATAACAAGAAGAGGGAAAACTCTGTGATACTTCTGTTATAAACAAGCATCCATGAAACCTACAAGCAAAGCATGACTAGCACAATGCTCTAATATTTCAAGCAGTTTATGCTGTGAATATGGATGTTTCAGTACTTCTGGTAGCACTTGCAAGTATCAGTATGCCCCTATCAGTTTTTGAGTTTGTGTTCTAGCATGAAAAAACATTAGAACTATTAATCAATTATTTGACAGACTCACAAAAATTATCATTTCCAGAAATGGCTGAACTGTTTCTGGTGAATTTTATGCTACTGGCATGAAACACTAAGTCAGTGTTTAGAAACTATTGAAGCAGTTGAAATTATACAATTGAGAATGTGGGACAGCAGTAAAACCAAGCATAAATAGATGTTCTGCTTGTAATTTAAACTCATGTGCATGGCAACACTGATCCTATTAGTATACTAAATTATTTTATCATTAGCAGAAGGGTGCATAGTTTTAAAGCATATTTTTAAAAAAAGTCTTACCCATATTAAGTACATGCATTGCACTGAAAGGCTCCATTCAGACTAAATGTCACACATTCCTTTTATATGAATAAACCCAGAAAGAATTATACGCAGCACTTTTGCTGTCTGTTTCCATGTGCAGCTGAGCTGAAGAAATATTTTCTCCACACACATGTGCACATGGTCTATCACAGGGCACAGATAGTAAAACTTTCACCAGAATCCCTCTCCCCTTCTGTGCAAGCTAACTTGACTCAAAAATCTTCCTTGCAACAATATTTATAGACCTTGACCAAATGAGTTACCTTAATGATTACTTTTTACACTGCCTTGAGATAAACTTGTAAAAAGCCTTCTCTTCTGTACTGGGACAAACCTCTTTTCCCACTGGTTTATATGAAGTAGTGGTTTTCAGAAAAGTAAAATCGTACTTTTTAAGCCAACCACAAGGTGATGCAAATGTCAAATCTTTAATCATGTCAGATTATTTTCTCAATTTCTGCTTTTCAAATCATCACAATAACATGGACAGGGTAAGTGAAGAGCAACTGATGTCATCTACTTGTACTTGTGCAAAGCATCTGATCCTGTCCTGCATGATGCCCTTGTCTCTAAACTGAAGAGATATGGATTTGATGGATCAGTGGATGAGGAATTGGCTGGATGGTCCCACTTGAAGAGCTATGGTCAGTGGGTCAATGTCCAAGTGGAAACCAGTGACAAGTAGTTTTCCTCAGTGGTCAGCATTGGGACTGGAGCTGTTCAACGTCTTTGTCAGTGATATGGACAGTGGGATTGAATGCACTCTCAAGGATTCAAACTAGGAATGACGATGGAGGAAAAATTACAAGCAGTCCTGTGAGAGTGGGGTGGATAGGGCTGATAAGCAAAAGGGATTGGGTGATGTTGTCACAAAAGCAGGTAACAAGACTTAAATAGGGGAACCTCCAGAATTTTCCTGTAACCAAAGACATATCACCAGAAAAACTGGGTTTCTCAGGATTCTAGGATCCCTCTCTGAAGAGCATGTACATAGCAGAGGGAATAAACATGATGAACTAGAGACCTGTGCTCATCTGCAGGGCTACAATCTTGTTGCAATCATGGAGACATGGTGGAATCGCCTACAGGCCATTCCTGCTGCCAGCAAGTTGACAGAGGTGGTCGTTCCCCTCTGCTCAGCCCTGGTAAGGTCACACATGGAGTGCCACGTCCAATTCTGGGCTCCCCACTGCAAAAGTGATGACCATAATGGAGAAAGTCTAATGAAGACCCCAAAGATGGTGAAGGGACTGAAGGGATCAGATCCCTTCCCACTTCAACCAACTGTGTTTTGGGGATTTTTAATGTAATAGAATCTTTAACAGTCTAATTCAAGGATCACCATTAGTCTTCTTCTAATTACTGCAGAAAAAGAATGAAAAGTAAAGTAACTAGAGTACTAACATAGAGGAAAAGATGCAGTAATTGCACCACTACCATTAAAAATTGAACACGCAATTTTCTTAGCTTCTAACTCTTTTCTAATGTTATGCTCATCCTATCACTGTCCCTCTGGATCCTAGTCTTTGTGGTTTCACTCTGGTGTTGGCCACAGGGATGAGGTCTCAGAGCAAGTTCTCAACATCTGGAGTCCTTTATTGGAGGGAATATTTATCATGCTGATTATTTCTTCTTCCTCTAATCTAATATACATTTGTTTTGAATTTAGGACTTTTTAGAAACTGTAAGCAAAACCTAGGACATAAAAGGTAAAAATAAGATATTAACTGTAACTAAGTTATAAATAAAAATTAAGATCTATATAGAAAAAAATCCCATCACATATTGAGATGAAATGTCCAAATAACAGAGGTGTCAGAACAGAAGTTCCTGATCTCATGAAGTTTAAGAGGTGCAGTTCTCACCAGCTGTCAGTGAAAAAATGCCAGTCAAGGCCACAGTGCATGACGCTGTCAATGTGATGGCTACATTTGCTCTCAACATGATCTATTCATATTTGCTTCTAGAAAATATATTTCTGATGAACACCAAATTTCACTTTCAAAGTGACAAAGCTCAATGTTCCAGGGAGGTAGCTTTGTTTGCTGCACAGAACAGCAGTGTCACAGAGATCTTGGAAAGACTTTTCCTTCTTCAAATCTCCTTCATTCAATAGCTCAGCTGCCATTATATTACTAGAGAAAATTAAGATTTCCAAACACCTTAAAATTGAAATAAATTTGTAATGATCAGGAGAACTAATTATACTCAAAAGTAGAAAATACCAAAACATTTTCAAACAATCTTTAAATCATTCTGTTGGTAAACTATATAAAAAAAAAAAGTTTAGAAAGTCCATACTATCCAGTCTTAAAACAAAAGGGCCATTAAAAATAATGTTCAAAGAAAAGCATACTTTAAATAAAAATGGCAACTTTTATGTGTTAAGTGTCACTTTTCATTTTAGAGAATGGAATTGTTTTTCTTCAAGAAAACACAAGAAAAATGTTATTTGAGCTATTCATCTGACAAAGAACTTAAAAGACAATATATGACCATTTCAGTCTGGCATCAAATTTTAGTTGATAAATCCATTCTTCTCTCTTATCCAAGTCTGTCTATTTCTCCTTCATCCATGTATTTTTGGAAAATGAATTCCAAGTGGTAGACTTTTTTCACACAATTTTGTGAAATGTTCTCCCTCTCTTCTCAAAATACAGTAAATTCTGCCTTCCATATTGCCAATCCTGCCATTACCAATTGAGATTTTTCTTCTTGTGGTTAAAACTAAAACTTGCCACAAGTAGTGAGATTGCTCATTAAGGGAGTGGGGCAGAGAAAAGCTGTGTAAGTACCACAAAAAGGAAACACACAATGCCAACAGGACAGAGAGTGTGTTTATGCTGTGTGCGACTGTCACAGGATGGCTACCACCCACACTTAGGAGACAGAAATAAACACATTACCCACTCATGTGCTTGACTCTTTCACCAAAATTTAAAATGAAGTTATTTATAGATCTTAAAAATACAACGCGGGCAAAATAAGCTTTGAACAACAATGTGATTCACATAGTGTTATAAGTCTGACTTTCTTTTCATTGTTTTTATTTTAGGAAGAGGTGTTTGGCACACAAACACACCCAATAATGTTTTATATAAAACTACTCAAAAGAAAAAAGAGACCCTCTTCTACAAGTTAAACAAACACATGACTTCTGACACAGAAGCAAGGATTGTTCAACCCTCCTAGGAGCATTCACACAGACAAGGTTTATGACTAGAGGTAGTCCTCATTAAACAACTATCAGCAATGCACTGATAACAACAGGTTTGGGAAGGGTAGCAAGAAGAGACCAGGGAGCAGAGAAGCCTGGTTATATCCGTGCGCAGTGCTTCATATAATGGTGTGTTCATTGCTCCTAAAGGACTTTGTCAAAACAGACTCTAGGCTGTCACCACCAAACTTAAAATTAAAAGGTTATTGTCACCTACTACCTCCTGAAATGAAATTTCATTATCCAAAGGTTTAATCACAGATTAAGAAGAAGAAATTACTAGTGAAAAAGTAGTTCTGTGATTTAGCCAGGTAAATTATGTAGTCCCTAATACATATTTGAATAAATAAGAGTATATCTATTTACCTTACTGTCTTTAGAGAGATGCAGACTAAGTTTCCTGATTTCCCAGAGATTTGCATCATATATCCTCTGACTGATCAACTCACATCCTTGCACATGCTGCTTCCCAGCACACCTTCTGCCTGTTCTGCTGTGCTGCAGCACCTCTCTGAGCAGTATTGGTGCACTGATGAGCCTACCTACATTCAGAAGAGACACAGAGTGCAGTTCTTCTGCATTCATAACAGTAGGAGCACTAGCCTAGCAGGATGGAGACTCTTTCTCACACAAGCCCTAAGAACAACTATGGGGATAAGAAATTTCTATCTCTGACAGCTCTACTTTGTTCATTTTGGCTGACATTAGCCAATAACATCTAAATTGTTTTGCCTGTGCATCAAGATCCCCACTACTGCTAATTGCTGTGGATTTTGTAAGTGAATCAGCTTAGGGGTTAATTTTCTTTCCTCCCCCTTTGCTGCTGAGATGCAATGAGCTTCACTTTGTTTATGGGTTAACAACAAACAACTATAAATATTAGTTTGCATTTTGATGACACAAATTCTTTTTGTCAGATACATTGCTTGCTTCCTAAAAAATATACTCTAAAAATTGCTTAGCAAAAGCAAATTAGTTAATGCTGTGTCAGTATTCTCCATCTGGCTTTTTGGTTCTATTTATGATGGCTTCTATCTACAAAATACTCTATCATTATTTTCTTCCTTGCTTAACACACAAATTAGGATGTGCTAACTCACTCACTCTGTTTTATCCCTATCTAACTGAGAGTTTTGTAATACCTGAACACCAATTACCTGAACAGTGACTCTATTCTGAATAGCCTGTGTTTGAACCTCATGACTTCAGAAACCAGCTGAGCAGTGAAGAGAAGCATGTACTAATCTCCCACAGCCAAGAGTCTCACTCCCCTTTCCTACTCCATCACTGTCTAGCCTAATTATGTTTTTCTTTCAGCTCCCGGCCCCTCCCTGTTCTCATAGGCTGTAAGCCCAGATTCTACCCCACTTCTTTCCTTTCAACCACTTTTTTTATTAGACCTTGTTCAATTATTTTAGCTTTCTGTAGAACACAACCTAGGGAGGACAACCTAGGTAGGATATGGTAGTAGTTAATTAAACAAAGCTGAACAAATATAAATAATTTAAGGACATGAGCCAGTATTGTGAATGCTGAGTACACCAACATTCACTTCTCTGCAACACACACACAGCACATTCCTGAAGCCTTCTAGAAGTCTAGTCAACTCTCAAATGGAAAAAAAAAATCATAATTCCATTCCAATGTTTTCTTCTTACCAGTTTTAAATTAACTTGCTTCAATTTTCCATTTGTGTTTATGTGATAGGACTAAATTAACAGAACCCCTGAAACAGGACTGAGATACACTTGGCAGTGTGGTTCTTCTGCCACGCTGATACCTCCTACTCTGTTACAAAATGAGTATTAATGTATTAGCAGTGTCAGTCACTCCTCAAGACATCAAACATTAATTCCTTGCCTGTAAGGATAAGCCAACCTGTTCATATTTTTGCCTAGTCAACCAGCTGGCAACACCTCTATTTTTGCCATCCCTGAATGGTATGTATAGACCTTCTGCTTGGGTTTCAGGATTTTCTTCTGACTGTCTTGCCCAGCTGGAGCAGCCACAAACTCCCAATGTTCCTCAATGACTATGTTAAACCCACTTCTCTGGTGTGCTGGTTAAAGAAAAACACCAACAAAAGGAAAGGAAAATCCTTCTGATTATATACTTTGCAAAGAGGAAGTCAAAAAGGGAAAAATATATTTTTGCACACATTACTTTTACATCAGTCAGGATCGTGCATGACACACTGCACTGTATAGCAACAGAGAAAGAGATAAGAGGTATTTATTTTCCTCTTCCAAGACTGAAGTTAATCTCAAACTTTTTAAAAATAAAGAGCAGTTTAAAGTGATATATGTAACAATCAATCAAACAAACAAGGAGGATATAATTTCAAAAAAAGACCTGACAATAATTTTCTGAATAATAGTTGTATCAGAAACAGGCAGAAGCAGCTCTTATATTTTGAATTTTCCAAAAATGAAGTATGGCAGTTATTTGTAATTCTGCTTCTTGGAGGAGAACAAAACAAGACAAACAACAATAGCAGACAACTTACTTAACATTTGCTAACTAGGGCAAAAACCTGCTAGTTTTCCATACTTTCATTCTTCTGTCTTCCATGCACAGCTTCTATGTTTTCTTTAGTATTGCCCAAGAAGATTGAGCAGTGTGTATCAATCAGCTACACCTGCAATGGCAATGACAGCCATGTGGGAAATGCCCAGACTAGAAGTGGGAACTTATGAGAGTAGCTAAAAATTTACTATGAGACAATTTTGATAGCTAGTAATAACCCTGTAAAGAAAAAAGTCTTGCTTGAGTTTTTGGCACACAGGTGAACATGCAAATAACAGGAAAAGCTAAATTTTTAATTTAAAACTGAGTACATCTAGTAAAGTGTGACCAATATGAAACTGATAGAGAGCCTATGCAGGTGTATGAAGTCCTCCCATGAATCAAGGCTATGTTTTAGTCACAGAGCTTCTGCTCTGTTGCTGTTGTTGGAATTTTCTTTCTTTCCTTTAGAAGTGCTACAAACAGCAGGAGACAGGGCACTAAGGCAATTCCTGGCTAGAGCAGCTTCTGCTGCAGAGCACAGGGATCTTTCAAGTAAAGTTTGTGTTTACAGAGGTGACTTGTCAAAAAAACACCTGAAGTTTTGCATTTTTCTTTGTTGTGACTAGCCATGATGTTACCATATATTAAAAAAGTATTTTACAAGCAGTTGTTTGCACTGATGAAGAAACTTGGGTTTCCTTGGCTTCAAGAAGGCATAAACAAAGGAGAAATGGAAAAAACAAGTAAGATTAACAGAAGGTTCTTTTAGCACAGACTCATTTTAGCTTTCCTGAAGCAGTATAATCCAATGCAGATGTTCATTTGCCTCATTCTTGGCAGCTGTGTTAGATGAACTTCCTCTCCTCAGTAACATTTTCTCAGGGATTTATTGTCCCTTTGTTAGTCTGCCCTTAAATTGCTCATTCCTTTCATGTGACAGTGAAAACCCAAAACGGTGACAAATCAAGCTAAATACATGAAAGGACTACAAGAAAATAGTAACATCATGCAAAAGCAAATCCAATATTTAGGTGATTTAAGTACAAACAGCAATTCTGCTTTTGTTTTATGATTTCTGATAGTGGAGATGATAATGGTAATGAGTCATTTATTGAGCCAAAAAGCCCCAAATAATTACATAAGAAAATTAGAGAGATGGAGTGGTAGAAATAAACCAAATGACACGGACAAGGTTTACATTTAGTAACAAATGTATAAAAATGTGCCTTCCCAGAATTTCTTTTCAATGGCTAAAGTGTTAAGAACTCAGATAAATTATTTTTACTCACAAAGTGAGTACGCAGCTTCTGATAATATAAATATGGAGGAGAAGGCAGTACTGCCAAATTCTTTAGCATTCAAGTTGTTATTTTAATTTAAAACTTTCCCTTTGCTTTGATTCAAAAATGTAGCAGATGGCCAAAGCCTTGAGTGAATCAATAGGTATTAACTGTTCTAAGAGCCTCATTAGGGACCTTCACTCTCACTGTACCAGGAGTTCTATCAAAGATCAACGGGTTTCAGTCTCTGGAGTGTGTTGCAGATGTAGCTACCTGTGCTCCTATCCCTATTACTACCTTGACTCCAAAAAGCCTGTGCTATATTATCACAATTCTATCTCCATTAGTGCTAGCTGAAACTGTGTCAAAGTATTAAAAAAATGTATATGTTATGATATTTTAGGGAAATGTCTACTTTGGTGAAATTCTGTCGGAGAAAAACACAGCTAGGAATCACTGACCCTCCTCATGCTAAAAATAGTTTAATCAAGCCCTGCTTTTATGAAACTCTAAAAGGAAAACATTTTACATTAAGCAATCTTTATCTTATAATTTTTTTTTCTTGAAAATACTAGCTTGAGTCCTGAATCACAGAATCCTATCTATTCCTTTAAAGTGACTGAAAAAAAAAATCACTTCACAGGGGGTTAATACAATGAATATCTGTCAGGGGTTGTCAAATCAAGTAGCCCAAGAGAGGTGAAAGAGCTATTTGCCCAGATCCTGCCCTCAGTGAGGCTGAGCCATTATTCCCCAGAGGCACACAAACATCCCCGATACCTGAGTACACACGGCTGGCCACACAGACAGAACACAAAGCACTCCCAAAGAGCACCATCCTGTTCCTTCCTGTGACTGATTAGGGTGGAAGCCCACCCTAACATGCAGCCTGTCCAGCTGCTGTCTCCTTCATCTTCTAGTCTTTCAGTTGCCTCACACAAAAGGACATACACATGCAAACAATTCTCTCTGACAGCTGGTCCAGTCCTGTGGCCCTGCCAATAACCAATCCCCAGCCCCACCTTCTGCTCACTCCAGGAGCCAACTCACACACCCTCTGGTCTCTCCAGCATCCAGCTCAAACTTAACAGTTCCCAGTCCATTTCCTGCCACTTAAACCTCCAGACACACACATCCACACAGACTATACTGACCAGCAGAAAGGCATAGCCAGGAAAACAGACAGACCAGACATCTATTTACACACTACCAGTCCCTTTTTGTTCCCTTATCCAGCTATTTTCCCATGATTTTTCCTCCCCAAACTGTTGTGATTGCCCCACCTGCCTCCACCTTTAGCTCTTCCCTTAATCAATCCCAGTGATGACTCCCACATGGCTGCTGGGCAGTGACCTCCTCCACTCCAGCTTAATGCACATTTCATAAGGAATGCTTGACAGGAGTCAAAGACTAAAACTAAGAGATGGAGGCTGGTGGTGGCATTACATGACTGTGCCAGAAATGCAGTTTTCTTTGTAGTCAATGTCTGGACCAGGATTCCTGCACTGATGCATAATTTGAGTGTAGCATAAGCAGCGCCTGCAGTCACTCAAAGACATTTTAAAAGTGTGGTTGTGGCTGCCTCAGTTGCAAGTCTATTACACTGTCGAATATAAACTGGACTTAAACAGGTCTAGGAGTTCCTACATAAACATGTCTAGCATTTTAGGAAAAACAATTTTAACAAACTTCTTGTTTAGAGCTAATGAGAAGGCTTGTCTAGAGTAAAACTTGTTTGTCATTCCAATGTTTATATGCTCCTATATTCTTTGGCCCTCAACACTAATGGAACATCCTGAGAGGGATGGATGATGCTCTCCATGATATAGAAATCACTGTCAGTACTTCCTTCCTTCTTTGTTTGCTGGTTTGTGGTTTTGTTTTGTTTTTGCTCTGGTTTGTTTTTTTGGGGAAGAGGGCTGGGTTGTTTTTAGGTTTGTTCTGTTGTTGTTGTTGTTGTTTTTAAGAAGAATTCAGATTTCTAAACATTTCCTTACATCTCATGAAACTATGGTGCTGCAACAACCAGAAAACTATTCTTGTAGGTGAAATTTTAGATCTTTAAAATTTACCATTTCTGATCTGAAAAGCAAAGGGTGACACAAAAACTTGGAAAACCTGCTCTACCCAAAACCTCATGGCACATTCCAAAAACTGAATTGAATTAGCCACTTTAGTCGTAACATAGAAAATGTACGAGTAATTAATTGTTAGAATAAAAAAATCTATGTTCTTTCTTACCTGGGGGACTTCTAAAGTAATAAATCTGGATAAGTTTTTGGTTTTTTTACACTTGTATCTGATGCTACCAAAGTAGGAGTACTCTTCAGTCTAATATCCTGTCATCAGAAGCGTATTCCCCAAAATACATTTGCAATACAGGATTTTGTGGCAGTTTTAACTGTACCAAAAATAAACTTTGCATTGCTTATTCCACAATAAGATATCCCTTGGCTGTGCCTCCTATCTTATCATTGAAAGTTTTGATTCAAATAATCAACACCATTTTACATTGTCTAAAACTAGTGTGCAAAACTTTTCCAGGTACAGTAAGATCTTCACATTCATTTGCCTCATTAATTCACTGGGCAATGCGAGAGCACCATGAAAGCAAAAGGATAATACCAGGGTCAGGACTAGGGCCACTGCTCATCAGTGAGAGGTACAGGTAGCCCTAGTGACTTCTACCTTGTGCACAGGGCGGCTGTGGAAGAGACCGTAGCTCCAGTGATCCTCTGTTTTTTCACCTGTTACACAGAGATAGTAGACAGACATGTATGAAACATCTGTTTCATACCTCAGAAGTAGGTATTCAGAACCCTGGTAAACTTATTTCAATAAAATAAGGGGAGAAGTTAAGCTAATTTTACAAAGTCTTTGTTGTGGTTTGACACAATTGAGCGTCCAGCATCTAAAATATCAATTATTTTATACAGAAAACAAAATAAGAAAAATATTGAGGAAAACTAGATACCTGCAAGGCAAAAAAACAGGTTCACACTTAAACAGTTGCAGTATCAAGAGAAAAAGTTTATTACTAACAGAATTAAAAGTTAAAAGATATAACAAGAAATTAAAACACACACCCTCCCCCCTGCTCCCTTCTTCTCAGCGCTTTACTCGTCCTTTTTAACTAGCACAAAAGATAACACAACATAGGATTCTAGTCAGCGTTACAGTTCTTGAAAAAAGTCTCTTTCTTATGCTTAAGGAAGAAAGGGTTTCTTCTTGCTTCACATGGTTTCTCAAGCTGCCCTCAACAACCGACCCACCCGGAAAGAAACAATCTGCTGTAGTGTAATACATCTCTTCTATGGAAAAATATCAGTTTTTTCACACTGCCACACATGGGCCATCACATGGGGTTATCAGCCTTTTTAAGGATGGGTCACTTTGGCCTGAACACAAAGGCTTTTTTCTGCTACAAATCCTTAAAAGCCTCTCACTGCTTCTATGTATATCCCGGCATAGGCACTCTCTCTTCACAAACTCTACGGGCCACACGTAAGTCTTCCATCCCCCCATGTACTTCAAATGGATTGAAGAGACAAACAGTTTGAGATATTACAGTTTCTTACCACCGCATGCAAGAAGGATTTTTAAGCTCCGCGCGAGGAACGCGGCACCGCCCCTTTTCTCCGCCGCCATTTCAGCTCCGTCTCACATGGCTCACTCTCCCTCTGACTCTGAAACCTCTATGTTGAAAAAATGGTCTTATGCAGGCTTTATGGTGAAGAAAACCTCACTCTTTTTGTGCTGCTGGCTGCATGGTGGTTCAGCTCGAAGCGTGCTGGCTGCAGAAAGGAATCTCCTGCCATCTCCTGCCGGCTCCATGTGGAGAGCAGGAGAGGGGGGTGGGAACGGGACCCACCGGTCCCGTGAAGCCGCTCTGGAAAGATCCCAGCTGCGCAGCAGTCCATAGCTGGGCCCAGCTGTCTGGCAGTCTATGGCTGGGTTTAGCAGTCCGTGGGTGAGTTTAGCTGCCTGGGCTCTGGGATGGTTCCTTCCCCAAGGGCCCAGGGTCCGTACTGCAGCATCAGGAAGAGGGGAAGGGGGCCAGGGCTTTGGCCCGGCCCGACCCGGCCCGGCCCAGCCCGGCCCAGCCTGGCAGGGCCTCGGCCCGGTGGGGCCCGGAGGCTCCGAGGCCTCCCCGCCTCCCTCAGGTGGGCTGGAACAAGAGGAACTCCCGCCTTTCTGTGCAGCTTAAATGTGTAAATTTTTGAGAAGCGCCGTTGGTCTAAAAATTTGTCTATCAACTCAGATTCAACCCACTGCAGTCTTCTAAATAAATTCTTTGCTGGCAGATGTATCACTTGCAGGGGATTCAAGTGCTTTCCACTGAAAAGAAAGTGTCTGTGTGCTTTTACTGCACCTTTTATTTTTGATTAAGGAAATTAATAGCTAAAATTTTCACAGAGTTTAATGAGCATATGCAGGGCCAGTATCCTGGGAAGAGCAAGTTGGCACACAATTTCTGCCTGTTGCCTCACAAAATTTTCTGTCCACTACCACCACATATATTAGTCGCCACACTGAGATTTAGGAACAGGCCAGCAGGAAAACTTCCAGCAAAAAACGTGTAGTTTCTCAAAGACTTAGGCAACTGAAGGCTCAGAGGAAGACCAGAGCCAGGTGAAAGGTGAGGACAGTAATTCACAGCTAGGGGCAGCAGATAGGCAAGACCATGACAGTCAGCATTAAGTTTGGTTTCAATTGCTCAGAAACCAAAGCCTAGGTGAAAGCCAAAGCCCAGAAATTAAGTTTTCCATCAGGACAAATCTGTGCATGGTATTTAATCTGTTCTCACGCACATCACTCTTCTGTGAACTTATTAAACTGGAAAAGAGCTATTCTGTTCATTTCTGCTGTGCAAGTAAGAACATTTGGCTTACAGCATGAAAGTTGAGAACAGGGTAAGCAACAAGAATTTGCATGGATGTACAGCCAGGAGCAGAAGGAGAAGGAGGGAAAGACTATTTGCTTTCTTTATTTTGACCAGTTTTGAACACCACAAGAAACCCGTCATGCCCAAAACTCTGCCCACATATGAGACAAAATGAAGAAAACAACACAAAAAATATTCCAATTTAAGCAGATTCTTCCAAGCTAGTACTTCATCTTGCACTGCATATTTACAAATTGAATAAGTAAAATTACTAAAGAACTATTGATGATTTCTTCTTGTCCAGTAAATCTCTAAATCGTTGAAAAAAAAAAAATTGAAAGTGTCACTGGTCCCATCTTCCCAAGTCTCTGTGGCAGTGTGCAGTCTAAGACAGAAAAAGTAAAGATCTCTGAAAAACCAAACAGGTTACAGCAGATGGATGCACTCCTATTACAACCTGTTCTTCCCAAGCTCGCTTTGAGGCATGGGAGCAAAGCAGTGCGTGAGAGTTGCTTGCCTGCAGATAAACAGAAGGTTTCTTTCACTACAGCTAATGCTTCACATTTTCTTGATATGAATATTAAGGATATAGGAATTTACTGGCTCATCTGAATAAACACCACATGTGCAGCTGTACTAAATAGGTCAGCAATCCACAGATAGAGCAGTTTTATTTTTTTGCTCAATACAATGTGTTACCCATGTAAAAATTACATGCAGTCACCATACCAATGTATAATTCAAGGCAAAATTTATTACACTAATCATATAGTCTGGTATGTAATTAAGAATTAAAATAGGTTGATCATATTTAAAAATCATAAATATGCATTCACCCCTGTGGATACTGTGTATTAATTAAATATTTGTTCTTACAAGTGTTTGTGATCAGGAAAATCCATGAGCCAGAGTCATTCAGTCAAGAAATGCAGTGATAAAATCTCTGGTGCTTGAGATAAAACAAAAGTGATTCTTACATGTAGGATTTACAGTCTCGCTCTTCCTGGGGGTCTACAGAAGCAATATCCTATAGCTGTAGTTACTATAACATCCATTTATTCTGTCACTTCTGAGTGGCTTGATACATTTTCAGGATGCAGACTTTCTGAATTTCCAGAACAAACCTCAATAGGAAAAAATAAATAGACTTTCTTAATTCAGTAGCAATCTTTGTATTCTTTACATATATTTATATATTCTTCTTGTATTTTTTTGCAAGAATTGAAAAAATCCTTTCAAAGAGATTGATGCGATTGAATATACTCATTATTATCAATAAATATGCCCATTAAACTGTTAACAATATGCCTGTACCTTTCTGCTGTCGTACTCCAGTCAGACAAAGATTTATTATAAGAAAAAAACAAAAACCAAAATAAATGTTAAGAGTTAGATTTTGTCTTGAAATAAGTAGTAGTCAACTATGGATTTTCTTTGCATAGAGACATAGACTGGCATTTTAAGGAGCATTAGAAGACAATAGATATTCCTTCTTTTTCTGTCCAGGCTACCCCTGGAGAAAAACTGTTCTCTTTCCTTGACTAAGAAATAGAAAGTTCTAAAAGCAGAAGAGTGCACATTCAAAGTATATATATGACTGCTTTGAGACAAGAACTTTTCATGAAGAAATGCAGTCAGAAAAGGACACAGTAGTCAGAGTGTGCCTAGCAGTTTGCAGGTCAGGTAGTACAGAGACAACATGGTGAGGAAGAGTGAAAGTGTTTTTCCTTCAGGGAGGTGAGTACATAATACATCTCCTTATCTCCTTCATGGGCACAAAATCTGAAGGTGCTGAGGCCTCGAATTCTGTTCCTGTGTGTCCACTGTGTGAAATCTCACCAGTCTCAGCTTTGCAAGGACCTGTACATTTCTGAATTAATTGCCAGAACCTGGTCCAGGTTTGCTCTTCTGTATGTGTGAGAGTGAGCAAAAGCAGCAGGTAGTCGGGCTTATTGCTTCGAAATTTCTTTCTTTGGAGATATTCCATTAGCAAACTGACCTAAACTGGTCCTACCTTGGGCAAGGGATTGGACCAGTTGACATCCAGAAATGTTTCACTGTATGAAATCTTGGAAGGGTCTATGATTCTACAGGGGCTTTTGGAAGGGCAGAAAACTGTAAGGGCCCATTCACCACACATGCAGTCCTGAGGTTCCATGAGCAGAGAGAACCTCTCAGCAGGAGACCAATACCAAATCTGCCTTTCATATGTCCTTCAGAAGATGACATTTGGATCAAGAAACTGTCCTTGTAAAGCCCATCCCACAACCATAAAGAAAAGGATTTTTGCTGGGAAGTACACTTTGCATGTTTGGAATGAGATGAACACAGAAACCATTGGGATTGGGTCTGTTACAGTCATCAGCAGATGGAAGAAGGGGTGTTCACATGAATGCTGCTGCAGCACTCTTTAGATAAAGATTAAATAAGTTGTTCAAAACTGTTTAACAGTCAGTAGCAAGGCCAGGCATAGGCAACTATAAAACTAGGAATGATCTGGCTCAAGCATATCAACCACATTTTCTGATTTTCTTTCTATAAAAATACTTAGAATTATGTTGAATAAAGCTCAAAGAACATAATAAACCATGTGCAAATATTCACAGTAAACATACAGTTTTATTACAGTAAATCAATAAAAATTTTATCAAATACTGTAAAATGCAACCTAGTTAATCACTTCAGTAAATGCTTGCTGAGCGCTCCAGCTTCCCAGTTAACAGACGTGGATGATTAAAAAAAGAAAAAGTAACAGAGAATCTACACACACCATACTATGCTATTACAAGTAGTGAATGCAAACTAAAGAACAGTGACTGAAATGGTAGAACAAAACTAACAAAGGGAAGAAAAAAAAGTTGCATTTATTTGACAGGATGAATCCCACAGGTACCTTCAGAGATGAAACCTGGATTACCTGCCATTTATAAAAATGACTAATTGCCTTCAGAAGGTTTCAAATCCAGCCAAGGATGTGGAGAAGATTCTACATTAGACAAGAGTCCAAGTATTTAAACTATTGCAACAGTTGTAGAGCAGCTTTGCAGGAAAAGCTATGCTCATTAGAGGTCTATTTTTTTCAAAATGCAGACACCACAATATGAAGGACATCTGAAATGACATGAGCCCATTTAGCTGTAAGGGCCCGATGCCACCAGGCAGGAGTCAGAGCTCTGAGTGTTCGAGGGTAATCTTAATGGCACAGACACACCAGATATGGGGCCTCAACCACAGCCCAGGATGGGGGCTCAATGTTGTTACTGGCTGGCCTTGGGGACATGCAGCTGTAGGAGGTTTGCATCTAACAGCTTGGGACAGCAGCATTTCTTCCAAAAGGAAAGCCAAAACTTGTCTATCTTCTAGCATACTCCCCAGAACAAAAAAGGAAAATTGGTGTCTGTGCCTGTGGTGGTTTTTTTGTTTGGTTCTTTTTTTCTGGTTTTGTTTTGTTTGTTTTCTGCATGTTGTTTTTTCTTCTCCCAAGCCAAAGATTGTTGTTCTTGTCTTATTTCTTTGATCAAAGCACTAGCAAAAAGTTAATGCTTCAAGACATACTTACCAGTTCTGTTTCTGATTATTCATGTTTTTTTTGATGAGACACCTGTTCATAGTTAGTGTCTTAAGAAAGGATGAAGTTCTGACGTGGATAATGAAATTCAGATTTGGGGTATAAAAATTTAGAATAACTGCATCTGACTCTTGGTTTCCTTGTTGAAGGAGCCATTACTCAACATGAATCTTCTATTCCACTGAGAGCTAGATTACACTCCCCAAAGTTTCAGTGATTTAGCTATATGAAAACTTGATATAACTTAATGTAATGTTTTAGAAGTGTTGGTCTACATTGTATTTAATATCCAATCTACAAATAATTGAATATTAGAATAATAACTGTCAGCAGGTTAATGCAGAAAAGAGGGCTTTCACAAAAGCAAATGCTGTTCTAGTTCCCATGGCACCATTCCCAATATTTGTTTTATACTCCTGAGAGAAAAGAGGAAAGCAGAACAAATGTTAAACCTCCCACACAAAATTCTCAAAGTAATATTATAATTCCCCCTAAGACTCCAGCCTTGCTGTCAAATTGCTTTTTCTGTCAAGTTTCCAAATTCTTTTATTGAGAAAGGATAATAATTATAATGATCCAAAGCTTAAGTTGGTGACTTTCTACTAAAATAGTTAAGCTGCAAATGCTCATTGAAAAACCTTTTGGAGTCACTAATTTAATTTGCACGGTACGATTACCACAATGAGTCTCTCATATGTATATATCAGTGTGTGTGTGTGTGTGTGTGTGTGTGTGTGTGTGTATCCTTATGTAAATGCATTTTTTGCTTAATTAGCACCTTCATGGGAAAATTACTGGTTTGTATCAGCAATCTCAGTAATTATTCATACAAATGATCTCAGTTATTTATTGCTTCAAAGAATTATTCACTTGTGCAGATTTTTTCTTCTGCACTTTCCAGTGATGTTATACAACTTCTGATGTGCTGCCATACCATTTTTCGTATTCAGAGTGGTGCTTGATTGTGCTTTCCATAATTTCTTGGGCTCAACAGTCCTAGAATGCTCAATAAATATTTGTTTGTTTGTTTGTTTAAGATTTTGGTTCAGCCATGTTTATGCCTCTGGGGAAAGGAAATGTTATCAAAGTTCCCTTTATCCTATTTTATATGTAAATATGTTTTCAATACTGCAGACCTTGGTATTCACAGAAATTAATTTTAATTTGACACCCAAGTGGTGGTAGCACAGATCTTTAAACACTGAAATAAGGCCATACAATTTATCTGTTGTATGGCATTGTCAGGAGAAAACAATGAAGTGATTGAAGAAAGAAAGCAACAAAGCAACGCAAATAAGTCAACAGATGGAAAGGCACCTCAGCTTCTCTGTGCATGCATAACAATTCTTCTGTTGTCATGTAGTTAGATTCCATTAGAAACTCAAGTCTTCCCTGTACTACATGCAAGAGAAGCATGCAGAGCAGCTCAGATGAGATGTTTCACAGCAGATATATTAAGCAGATAAAACAGCTGCTTAAAGAAAATTTGCTGCAAGAAAACTCTTTTAGACAGTCACAGTCTTTGAACAAATGTCCTTTAAAAACCCTAACTTTGGCACCAAATGTTAAGCAGAGAAATAGTCTCCTGTATCCCTGAGGGACTTAAGCAAAGGACTATACTGAAGTACTCCAAATAGGTGTTTCTCAGAATTAGAACTTGTCAAAGTTTTTGGGGTGTTCCCAAATCATCAACCCTTTATTACTTTAAAGCTGTTTGCCAAAACTTTCTAACCCATAAGTAATATTTCACCAGATTTGGTTGCCTCTAACAGCACCCTATAGGCAGCTCTTTGCAATCTGAGGAAGATGAGTCCACAGACTCTATCTGAACAGAAAATGTCAGCTGAAGGATAAAGCAGTATACACTAGTATCTTCACTAGTGCAGGTTAGTCACAGACTAGATTGAGTTTAAAGGCAAGATTATTTTAACCCCCCCCCTCAAAAAACCCAACCAACTCCCCAGATTTATACCAGTAAAATATATTTCTGAAAATAAGTACTGGAATTGGAATCAGTTGCAAAAAGTTAAGCAGTAACACATCTTACTAAACAGCTAAATATTTGAGCTAGTTTCAAAGTCTGTTCTACATTTCATCCAGCTAGAAGAGCTGTCAGGATAATATTACAGCCATGAGATCTGGGGCCTACTTTCTTAGACCAACTTGGTCCCCTGGACACCTTTTTTCTAGTGCCAAAGTTCAGCTGGGACAGTGTTCCCTTTTCAGTGCACTTCCACTTAGGCAGGTCCCAGCAATTGTGTTTATACAGTAAGTATGTTTTAGAACGAGTTTAATCAAAATGTTTAATGAAGTGATTTGATGACTTCCCAGTCCTCTAAAGAAAGGCTGTTCTTCCAGGGTTACTCTTTACTCTCAGAAAAATACCCCAGACAAATAACAAAACAAAAACCAGTTGTTGTGGTTTGACACAACTAAGCGCCAAGCATCTAAAATATCAGTTATTTTACAAGGAAAACAAAATAAGAAAATACTGAGGAAAACTAGATAGCTGCGAGGCAAAAAACAGGTTCAAACTTAAATGGTTGCAGTACAAGAAGAAAGTTTTATTACTAACAGAATTAAAAGTTAAAAGATATAACAAGAAATTAAAACACACACCCCCTCCCCCCTGCTCCCTTCTTCTCAGCACTTTACTCTTCCTTTTTAACTAGCACAAAAGATAACACAACATAGGATTCTAGTCAGTGTTACAGTTCTTGAAAAGTCTCTTTCTTATGCTTAAGGAAGAAAGGGTTTCTTCTTCTTGCTTCACATGGTTTCTCAAGCTGCCCCCAACAACAGACCTGCCCAGAAAAGAAACAATCTGCTGTGGTGTAATACATCTCTTCTATGAAAAAATATCAGTTTTTTCATACTGCCACACATGGGGTTATCAGTCTTTTTAAGGATGGGTCACTTTGGCCTGAACACACATTTGTAGCTTTTTCTGCTACGAATCCTTAAAAGCCTCTCACTGCTTCTATATATCCTCGCATAGGCACTCTCTCTTCACAAACTCTACAGGCCACACATAAGTCTTCCATCCCCCCATGTACTTCAAATGGATTGAAGAGACAAACAGTTTGAGATATTACAGTTTCTTACCACCGCATGCAAGAAGTATTTTTAAGCTACGGGCGAGGAACACGGCACTGCCCCTTTTTTCTCTGTTGCCATTTTCAGCTCTGTCTCACATGGCTCACTTTCTCTCTGACTCTGAAACCTCTACGTTGAAGAGTGTTCTTGTTCAGGCTTTATGGTGAAGAAAGCCTCGCTCTTTTTGTGCTGCTGGCTGCAGAAAGGAGGCTCCCGCCGGCTCCCGCTGGCTCCATGTGGAGAACAGGGGGGACCCGCCGGTCCCAAGAAGCCACTCTGGAAAGATACCAGCTGTGTGCCAGTCCATGGCTGGGTTTAGCTGTCTGGGCTCTGGGATGGTTCCTCCCCCAGCGGCCCAGGGTCCGTGCTGCGGCATCAGGGAGAGGGGAAGGGGGCCGAGGCTCCAGCCCAGCCCGACTTGGCCTGGCCCGGCCCAGCGGGGCCTCGGCCCGGCAGGGCTCAGAGGCTCTGGGGCTGCCCCCACCTCCCTCAGGCGGGCAGGCTGAAACAAGAGGAACTCCCGCTTTTCCATGCGGTTTAAATGTGTAAATTGTGTGACGCGTTATTGGTCTAAAAATCTGTCTATCAACTCAGATTCAACCCACTACACCACCAGTGAAAACTCAAATGTTTCGGAAGCAAAATCTCTTACCAGACAGCTCTATAAGCTGCCAGCACAAGAGGCTGCAACAAACAACCTACTCAGGTGCTCTTCCACCAAAACTGAGTAAAGCCTAAGCGTCTTCAAGAGGCCTCCACTTTTGGAAGCCCTGCTGAGAGAGGCCAAGTGCTGTGCAGCATAAATGAGCTCTGAATGGATATTCTTTCCTTCCTGGGATTCTCCTTTCCTAGTTACTATGATGGAGGGGCTGCGGTGCAGGGAAGCTTCAAACAACCACTGGCTCATAAATCCTTTCCGTGGACCAAGCTCTATCCCAAAGCTTTATGAAATCAAAGGAAGGACCTAAGCCTTGCAACAATATTCAGAGTCTCTCAATCAGACCAGAGAATCATAGTACAGTTTGGGTTGGAAGGGGCCTGCAAAAGTCATCCAATCCAATTCCCCCAACATGAGGAGTGAAATTGTTTGGCACTTCTCTCCACCAATGCCCTATTTTAAAAGAATATCCTAATCTTTGAAGTATGCAGGGAAATTGATTAATAGTTATTGTAGCCAGTAAGCCTCTATCAGTCTTAAATACACATAAAGGTCAGAGCTACCATAGTTGGTTTATTTGTATCTATCTGTAAGTACAAGCTCAGTTTTACACTGAAAAACAGCAAACTCCTGTCTCTGATTAATGTCAAGATGTTGGGAAAAATGGGGGTCTGCAGTTTTGTTGATAGCAGATGGTCAAAACCAGACAGTCCTGTAATTGAGTGGCCTTGACTGGTGGTTTGCTTTGCACTGCTCATGGTCCTCCTCAGGCTGTGGTGCCCAAATCCTGGTTTGATACCAGGACCACATGTTTGCAGGGAGGTTTAAGAAAATGCTGAGCTCCACTAGAATGAGAAATTCCCAGCCCACCATCCCTCAAGCAGCATTTGCTGTGATGATCCTAAGTGAGGGTGACATCAGGAGCACAATTTTCCAGCCCCTTTTGAATGGAAGCACAGCTGTGTAGTCTTAGGATGAGGGCCTTCCCTGGGAGCAGAATGATTTTTGACTGCTTCACATCTGGATTGCTTAGGAGGCTGAGCACCAGCCTAGTGTTATTTCTAGAAGAATATCAATTTGAGTAAGGCAACTGCCCTACTTAATGGTTAATCACTACCTCAGGTGGATTAATTTGATGATCATTCTCTTTAGCAGCAAAAATCCTTAAAGGTATTTCCATGACAGCTCTTCACTTCTTCTCCAGAGCTGGAACTCCAGAGCAAACTACTGTACAAATGTTTCTACAGTTCTAATGATTACAACTTATTTCTGTGCCATAACAAAAAAAATCTGAGAGAAATAAAAGTTTCCTGGAAAACAGCATCTCCCCAAGTCTAGCTTGCTGCATATTGCTGAGTGCAATACCAAGCCTCTGCCAATTTCCAGAAGTTTGCTTTAAATTCATGATGTTGTTCTTAGTGTTTGGCCTGGAGTCTCCAACCCTGAGCTCTCATCCTTCTCTGAATTGAGAATTAAAATGTGCAACACTTCACTGATAGAGAGCCATGAAAGCAGGATCATTTGAAATTAATATTTCTGCAGGTTCAAAGCTTCAGAGTTATTTAACCTTTAAAATTAATTGTAGAAAAATCACTGTCTTTGCATAATTTCCAGTGAATAAATGGGGTAATAAAATCTTTCCCTCTTCAACCTCCTCTACCCCAATTTTAAAAATCTTGTCATGGTATCTGGATCAGAAATGAACCATTTTCACCGCTTGGAAAAACATTAGTCATGGAAATATCTCATAAAATAAGCTGCACTTAGCTTGGCAAAGAGTCTATATGTGCTTTTTCCAAGAAAAAGAAAAAATATTTTACTTTTCTATTTCAGGATTACTTAACTGTTCTAAAATCCCATACTTTAATGTGCTTACATTGAAAATCTTTGCATTCAACAGGCTCAATATTTCATCATCTATGCTTTAGTGACCTAGATCCCAGATAGTTTTCTAAACCCACCAGCCAGTGGATGAGATGGTAAAAGTACACTACAAAATAAGTACACTACAAAAAAAGCATAGAGAACTCACTGCTTTTCATCTTTGGATCAACTCCTGCAACAGTTTCCTTTTATTAGGCAAAATATTTTAAATTCCAGAACTTTTCTAAGGCCAAGAAGAGAAATTCTATGGTGTTACATTACATTACAGCTGACACTACATCTTAAAGAGAGAATTTTAACTGCGGCAAAGTCTCGCTCATTAGGGCTTTTGAAACTTTAAGTCACCATTCCCACTCTCACAGGACTTGCTAAATCGCAAGGATTCTTTTCTGCCATCTAGTGGCTTCGAGCAGAATTAAAAGAAATCTGCTAAGGACAAATTTGAAAATTATTGTTTGTGATAAAAGATGGCAGTTTTGATTTATGGTTATATTTGAAAAAAATATTTATACTTGGAAAAGAGGACTATTCCCTCCATGTAACCAATTAACCAAACACTGAAAGAAAACAGAGGATTAATGTGTGGCCACTGAGACTTGTGTGAAATGAACAGCTGAGGTTACTGCATTGGAAAGAGAGATGGAGTTGCACTGACTGAGAGGAGGTTAGGTGGACTCCTTCTCATATCCAGTGTGTCTTTTCTTAGAGCAGTCCTGGAAATCTGTAAGACAGCCCAAGCAGAACTCTCTTCTGCTGCCCACGTCCCTTCTATTTTTGGGGGGTGGATATGGAATAATATATAACAAATTATTTTCAGAATTAATATAATGAACAGACATTTAGGCTTAACAGAGAGGCTCTTTTAACATACAAATAGATGCCATAAAAAAAAAATCAACAGAACTTGACAAGTTCCATTCAAATTTTTAATGCACAGTGTATAGTGTTAATAACTATAACTCAGGATCAAAATATTTTGTTTTATGGATGCATAATATAACACTGATTTAAAAGACACAAATAAAGAAGCAACAAAATGCACTAGCATGAAAGTATTTCAACACCAACAGCTAGGAGGCATGTCTGAACTCGATATAATCAACTTAAATCTCTCAATTTTCTCTTAAAAAAAACTATTCTGGAAACTCCCTTAACATTCAGAATCACAAAATGGTTTGGGTTGGGAGCCTAAAGATCATCTAATTCCAACTAACACCACTTCCATGGGCAGGTCACTTCCCACTAGACCAGGTTGCTCAGAGTCCCATCCATGCTGGCTTTCAACACTTCCAGGGGCATCCACAGCTTCCCTGGGCAACCTGTGCCAATGCCTCCCCACCCTCACAGCAAAAAATTTCATTCAATCTAATCTAAAACGACTCTCTTTCAGTTTAAAATTGTTCCCCCTTGTCCTACTACCACACACCCTTGTAAAAAGTCCCTGTCCCTCTTTTTTATAAAACCAAACCAAACCAAATTTACATTTTAAAGAACCCTTTATTACACATTGTAGTTAAACTTTATGGAGAAAACATGGTCCACTCTGGTTCCCATCCTTTCAAAAACATTTAAAAAAACCCCCACATTTTACAAAATACAATTAAGTGATCTCCTGATTTAAATTTTTTTAATCTGATGTAATTAAAACACATAATAATTGATACTAAATTTCAATATAAAGAGATGTCAGTATGAAAGATCCAGTCTGCCACTCAGCACTTTGAATTCTTCCCAGTTATATGCCTGTTAATACAGAAAAAATAACAAATACTGCATTTATGGCAGAAGTATCAGATCCAAAGCCTGAATTTCTATTGCTATTAAAAAAAAGAAATCAGAAATATAAGAACTGATGCATGAATAGAAAGTTAGTGGTTAAGAAACAAGGCACAGAAGACGGCCCACTTTTAATAATAGCAAAAGATGGAAACTGACTTAAAAACCTTTTTCAATCCTTTTACTGACATTTGAAATAAGATTTCGAAAAATATGCTGTGAACTTCTTTAATTGTTTATTAATTAATATTCTGAAAAACCAGATGAGGCATTCCAGGTTTTTTAATGTGCTGACAATTTATTTTAAAAATGCATAAAAGTAGCACAACTTGTGTGAAAAATATAACAATAGAATCAACTACAAAACAGTAGAGTATCATATACAGTCTGCAAGATTCTTTTTTTCTTCAAATTGTTTGTCTACTGCAAGTGAAAGGGCCCGAAGAAAAGTTGTCATTGTAACACTGGGGGACTGAAAATAAGAGAAGATTTTGTTAGACAGTACAGCAATAGGCAGACATAGTATTTTACATACCAATCACAGTATTTAAAAGAGAAATATTTGAATTTCATGTAACAAAAACTTCAAAATGCTATGAACCAAACCGTAAACTTATTTTAAATCAGCTAGCATAGCAAAGTCAAAGTCTGCAGTCACAGTAATTGTAGATTTGCTTAAAAACAGGTTTTTAACAAATCACTATTCATAAAGTGGCAGAGCTTTGGAGTTTTTTCAGCAAGAAATTATAAGAGCACCAATATCAATGTTAAATAATTTAATTAAAAGTAGAATGCTCTTGGGCAGGTGAATCCCACCTGTCTTCTTCAACCCCATTTAAATTATGGGCAGCACATAATTATTTCAGTCTACAAAGGTACGGAAACAAGATGCAATTTAGATTAAAAGGGAGGTTTGGACCAATCTTTCACTTCAGGCAGTGTTCAAATGTCATCCTGCCTGTCTCAAACCCAACCAGAAATATAATGAACAGAATAAACTCACTTGAATATAATAAACTTACTTGAATATAAAGAGCATGTGCTAGGAAAGGAAGCTTTCTCAGGACCCGGCCACCAAAACCTTCACTTTTTCTGCGGTAAAACAGAGACAAGTGCTGCTTAAATGCTAAATATCCACTCTTAAAAGAAGACCTTTCCTATTTCTGTGTTTCCATTAAGTTGCTCCAAAAAAAACCCTCAAATGACAATTCAACAGGCCACTTGCAGCTCTTTTTGCAGGAGCAGGAAGTGAACAGACAAGTTCTGCTTATGGGAGGCTACACAGCACAGTACAGAAAAGGCTGCAGGGTACAGAAACAACACAGGTCCAGTTGCCTGCCAACACTTACATCAGGCCCTTCACATCGTTGTGCCAATCTCATGAATTTGGGGGAATGTCTACACTGAAACAGGATGGTACAGACACAACCACTTTTGGAAGGACTGGGAAAAAAACTGGCTTGAAGGCTGGACCTTAAGGGCACTGCCTGTCTCCTTCTGCCCACCATTTACACACAATTTCCTCTGCCTCACCCACTTGCTATATGTTTGCATCTTCTCCAAGCACCACTCTGTGTACGTAAAATGCAAACCTCTGTGCCTGGAAAAACTTACTTATTTTTACTTCACTCCTCACTGTTTAAGACTGCATACTTCAGAAACAGAAAAAACCCTACATTTGCCTGACTTTATGAATATTACTTTGTTCCATAGGGACCAGCATTTATGAAAAACCATTGCATGATGTTTTGAATATAATTTTTATTGTTTCAAGAACTGTTATGCGGCTCAGAAACTGACAATTCAGTTGTCATACAGGTGATAACTTTTTGGAAATTTTTCACTTTAGCTTACTATACTTAGTTGTTCTTTTTCACTAGCCCAAGTATATTTCATATTTGATTTCAAGTAACTGGTACCTAGTGCTAATGTGAAAGACCACTTGCTCTACTAGCATACTCAGCAAACCACACAACACTGTACATTTACACTTCACTTCTTTCCCCCTTGTTTCTGTCCACTCATATCTCCATGCTAAACACTGATCTAGCAGATGGCAAGGCATTTCAAGACACTTTCTTAGCAGGACCTAAGGCTCATGCTATTTCTGCTAAAGTGCATTACAGTTCCCAGCGTCCACTGAAACCTAAGGCTAATCCAGCCAGCAGCTTGTCAAGAGTTCAACTGGCAGAGCACAAACCAGAGGCACTATGAGCCCAAGCCAGATCTGAGACTAAGAAATGTTAGCAAATTGTGATTGTTTCCACTTTTTGTCCCCTGAAGGCTTTTGTACTATCCCAAACAGATAACAAATTGAGTTCTTTCAGATATCCAGCTGTCAGGAAATCTGTTACTTTTATACATCATTTCACAACTCAGTGCATATATATATGAAAAAAGTAGAATTTCAGAATCTTACCTTGAGATTTCTTTTAGTACAAGGCTTAACTTTGACACATTATTTTCTACAAAGCCAATCATCTCGAGCTCTCTGAGTGTCAGAAGCTGCTGTCGAGGATATATTATTTGACGCTAGAAAAGAGAGTTATAAACAGTTGCATGAAAAATAAATGTATTCAAAATTAAATCTACAGTAAGAATGGAAATACAGAAAAGGAATGAAATTTATGTATTTTTGTTACTTAGGAAGTATGATTAAAATGTCAAATTTAATAAAATAAAACATTTTACAGTTTTGCTTTTAAGTATTACCTTCATCAGTTCTTCTAGGCAAGAAAGATATATTCTAAATATTGCTGCAGTTGATGGAGGTCCAATGTATTGTTTTATGTCAGCCCTGTCTACAAAGGCCATGTCAATTTTCTCTGTAATATTTGAAGTAGTCAGAATAACTACATTGGGATACCTTCAAGACAAAAACAGATTTTTAGGTCACACGTAAGATTTATCTCCTTTTGTGACTGGCTAGTTGAGACATTCCTTCCTATGATTTGAACCATTTTAGGCAATAAGCTGTCACATCAGTCTTGTCAATCAGGAATTACATTAAATGAAATGAAACTCTTGGCCAGTTATCACTAGACTATTTGAATGCATAGTCTCTTGCCTTCAGCTGTTTCTCAAGTGTCCATAGTTCCTCTAATCCTATTTCACAGGTGATATACATTAACTATCTAGAACCTACTGGAATAGCTTCTGACACACACAAAAAAAGATTATGAAAAGAAGAATTGTAAATTTGAACCTTTAATCAACATGTTTTCCATTTCAATTCTGATGTCTATTCTCCAAGCAGACATCATGATGATCTGTCATTTTCTCTCCATATCTTAAATGGAAGCATACTGTCCACAGATTTGATTGTCCACCCAGGTATGTGTAAAATATTCTGCTGGATTACTCCCATTTCTTTTCAAAACTAGCATCATTAACAAAGAATACTTCAAAAACCAATCTGGTTTAGTATTCCAAGCAGGAATTTAAATTCAGCAGGAATAGGGATACTGAAATTATCAATTATCTTTTGCTGCTGGAGTAACATGCAAACAATACCTTTTAATCTGGTCTATTTGTGTCAGTACAGCATTCACCACACGAATAGCATCTGAAGGCTCTGTGCCTGCCTTGAAGGCACTGCGGGCTGCTGTGAGGCTTTCCACCTACAGAGAACCAAACCAATCAACCAAAACAAGAACAACAAAATCACCAAATTCCAAAAAATCCCAAAAGGTCACACTTTTGGAGTCCTGGCAGCAAACAGGTAACCCACGCAATACACCTCCAGATGTACCTGCTATCTAAAACTCCATCTTCAAAATCCTCTGTTAAGTAGGAATTACCAAGGAGAAAGAAAGGCATGTCAAGGAAGCAGAGTGTAGTGAGGGAAATTCCAGTTTAGACAGCAGAATGGAGGCTGGTTTTCATTTTAAATTTTGGAGGTGGAGGGAATGGGACACACCACCAGAATAATGAATAGGTTGAATTTAAGAGTGAGCTTTCCCACAGAACTCCAACATGACAAAGTTAGTAAGGTACATGCTTACTGAGTTGTTTATGTATGCAAGTTTGAAGAAAATCTAACGGCAGTGAACTGAACCATATTCATGTTTTTTAGAGCTTTACAAAAAATGGAAAAGTGCAAATGATACAAATCTGGGCTACTTTGAAGTTTAAAACAATATTCTACTTGTAAACATACAATGCAAGGGAAATTCCACCAAGAAGGTTCCAGGTAATTTTCAGCTGGAATTTGCCTGCTAAGTCATACTACATTCCTTCCAAACATCTCAAATCTGCAGCAATCAAGACTAAAATTCACTCATCTGCACAGTTATATAGCTTACAAAATAGCATAAATGTGCTTTTATTGTTCTTTATGAATGAGACCTATTGCAGCTCCTTCCCGTAAATTTCTTTTCTTCTAAATTTTATGTACAACAGTGCTGTTGGAATCATACCTCATCAATCAGTACAAACACAAGAGCATCTCTGTCATCAACTAACTCTTGGATCTTCTGGAACATCTTGGTTACAAGCTTGCCACTCTAGAAAGACACCATATGCACATGTTTAACTATTTCCTTACCACACAACTTTCTAAGATTTATAATATTTAAAGGTGTAAATACCTGGGGTTAAAAACAATTTTCTAATATAACTTCTCTTAAGGCATTCTCAAACACATTAATTATTCTGAGCAATCTCTGTTGTGCATACTTAAGAAAAAGGCTCACCAGAGAAATGACAGTGTAATTTCTAAAACACAAAGTTTATTTTATTAGCTACATCAATACATACCTCAGAAAACCATTTAGAGAAAAGGCTATGGCTGTTTATCTCAATTAACTGTCCATATCTATACCTAAAGTATGAAGAGAGAAAGAAGTATCAACTCAACTGTAAATAAAAATCAGTGATATCCTTAACTTCTCTAAGTCTCATTCCTGACATTCTGATCCTGGAATTCTGTGAATTAGTACTTTAAATTACTTACCTTTCAAAACACAATATATATTTTATCGGTATTATTTTTGTTGCTGGAAATTGTCATGTTGCTGAAAATGTCACTAGAATTCTGTATATTAAATTGCTATTAGAATTTCTTCATTAGAACAGGGTAACAGTTCCCATGATAATTGCCTCATTCTCTCTTTGTCTACGATTTTCTTCAGTATAGCAAGAAGTGACAAAGTATCTCAACCACACATTATACAGTGCATAATTTTCACACATTCAGCTTGAGCTACAGTCAGATCATGACAATAATTACACATTATTTATGCTACACCTTGTATTTTATATAACTTTTTTTTTTTTAATATCAATTTGTTAAGTTGCTATTAACTTTTTGGCTATTTCTTATAACCTGTCTGATATACAAACTGACGTCTGTAGATTGTGGCATTCCAACAATCTAAGTACAAAAGAAATTAGTTTACAAATTGCTACCTATTAAAACCAGGCTTTATCAAACATGAAGATATAAAACCCAAAAGACTCTTTGATCCTCTGCCCTTTAATCTTCATTGATGTACAATGTGAGCAAAAATTTCTGTATTGCCAATTTCTTTAACGCACCTGGGCACAAATAATTACACATTTTTAAAGGCATTGAAATATCCTAATCAATTTCATTGCTAGCCTGGTGCTCTACAAAAAAAAAGAAGACACATTAGCACTAGGTACAAGTTACTTGAAATCAAATATGAAATATACTTGGGCTAGTGAAAAAGAACAACTAAGTACAGTAAGCTAAAGTGAAAAATTTCCAAAAAGTTATCACCTGTATGACAGCCGAATTGTCAGTTTCTGAGCCAATGCTTTACAGAGAGAAGTTTTCCCAGTTCCAGGAGGGCCTGGTTTGAAATCAGATCCAAACATTAGACAGAGTCTGCATGAGACTGTTAATGACATCTTACAGCTTTCAAACTATTTCATTACAGCACTAATTGTAGAGTAAAACCACAGCAGACAATGACCGTGTACACCAGAGTATTTTGAGAAAATTGCTCACTTGACTGCATTCTCAGACCTGAGGTTTGATTTTATGCACTTTTCAATTATTAGTGTAGTTAGTGTAACAGTTTGTATGCAGACACTGTAAAGTTAAAACACTCAACAGTCGGAGAAGCCAAGTGTATCACCCCAGCAGGGCTAGGGCTTATCAGCATTCTCTGTAATCAGTGCTATGCTTAAACTTGTATCTTCCTGAAACATATCATGATCAGTTTGATCAGCTGCCCACTTTCCCAGAAATTTCTTCCTTGGGGCAACCCAGATCATCTTGGGAACTGTAATCTGGGACAAAGACACAAAGACTTTCACCAAATAGGTAAGTACAAGAACAGTTAACAGGGTATGAGTCTGAAATAAAGTCAAACAAAAACATCCTGAAGCTTCTTAATTGACAGTTGTAACTTAAGTACAATTGACAAATATTTCTACATGACCTTTTATTTCTGAATACCGGTCTTGATGACAAAAATCAATGCAAGAGACATTTTGCAAGAAAATGGATTCAGTTGATGCTAATCTTGTTTGTGGTATAACCTCCAGAGTAATCTAGGACTGACTGAAAATTTCAGCTTCACTGAAATAACTAAACTAGCAAGAACTGGCAATAGAATACAGTGTCAACAACACAACACACAGATTTCCCAGTTTCCTCAAAGTTTTTATAAAGCTCTAACTAACAAAATATTTAGTACTGCGATAGAAGTTTAACTAAGATATGCCTCCTAATATCTTCAGTATCTGCACAATTTTTGGTCTTCATGTAAAAATGTAACAATCTCACTTAAAAACTAAAATTAGGAAATCCACAATTGTCACCCCACTGTAAACTTTAGAATTTAAATTCATGCAAAACATAGTACATGAGAACATTGATTTGACTCTGACATTACATTTCATCTAAGTTTGTACTATTGAGGGAATACCTCTCTGCTGCTTTCTTACCACCTCATTTCACTACACAGGACTGCAATACAAGTCTTTCCAGAAAGAAAGTATAAACAGATGGCCAATTAATCTACTTGGTTTAAAACAAAACATTTTTACCATGCAGCAGAACAACTCTGTTCCATGATATCAGGTTACTGTCAACATTTTTGTCCGAAAATAATAATGCTGTCGTCACGTAATCGAGTAACTAATTGAAGGGGACAGAAAGAAAAACACAAATTAGAGACATAACAGCAAATACAACTACAAATAGAATCCTTCTCTAATGATGTCTATTTTGTACTCGTAACAACAAAAAAAGAGCTCATGTCTTTTAGTCATAAGCAAATTTATTTCTGCAAATTAATTTCTGCCCTGTCCTCAAGAATAAGAATAGTACTCAGCACAAATGTAGTTCTGGAACCATTAAATGAATAAATTAAATGCTTTAAGTAAGGAAATTGATTTCATTTTCCATTGTCCCACGTACTGTGTATCTATAAAACACAAGCCAAAGAACAGAGACTTGAAGACTCAAACTCTGGGTCCTGTTTAGATGTTGTACAGCTATACATTTGTTCAGTTTGTTGTAGTCAGTCCACCAAACAAAGCATTCATGTCACATTTTATTTCCTTTTTACTGAAATATTTGTATCAGCTGTTGCAAGGAATTTGTAGATTATTCATCCTTCCAAATAAGGGAAGTTGCAGATATTTCCCAGAACACTTGCTTCTAAAAATACTGCAGCTTCATTTTAGATTTATCTAGAGATAGGAAGTAAAGAACTCCTTCAACAAAATGAGTATGAACTTTAGGTGTGACTCTGTAGTGACTTGTACCTATAATAACACGTGGTACCACATTATCTTCTGTTACTCTTACCTGTTAACCAGCTTTTGATCCCTATGTGTTAATACAATGGTGCTCCTGCAATATCTCATGCTAAAGATGGAGTAATCACACAACTGCAAAAACAACTGAACTTAATAAACATATTTTTCAAAATTCTATTGACACTGAAAATTCATGGCAACCATTTCAGATCCCATAGAACCCAACCATGCTCAGACATTTCCATGGTTTAAAAATGGAGATTTATCACAATTTTACAGACGTAGTTCTAGTTTTAGTCATTAAAAGCAACCACTTCTTTCTACCCATACACACTTACAAACAATAGTGATCAGCTTGCTGTTATTTAGTACACCTTCAAGTCTAATTAAACAGTCTTGTCATTTCACAGATGACTTGAAAAGCTGTTCCATAAGTTCGACAAATGTGGATGTATTAATTGGTATTTATCTTAAAAATTAAGAAGTACAATCACTGGAATGTTTTGCTTTTTTGTATTTGGTTATGAAGGCTTAAGTGAGAATACTGTATCTATGGTATAATAATAAGCTAATGAATTAATTACTTGTGTCCAAGAATTTCAGTTAGAAGCTGAATTGAACTATTTATGGTTTTATTTGAATCACAATTACTAAATTTCAGGTTACAGTATTACCGTTCTACAAGCTCTGGCAGTTACCACCACAACCTCTGATGAATGCACAGGATATTTAAGCTAGAAAATGACCCCATGGAACTGTTCTGTTTCTTTCCAGTGTCTTACCATCATTCAAGTGGCAGGGCACTCAGCTCTGGTCAAATCATTGAATATGTATTTGCACAAAAAGTAACAGTGCTGGCCAACATTACTGCCAAGCCCATTAACTGTTTAGATGCTGCTAGAAACAAAGTTAAATTCCCATTCCTTTCTGCCCAGTCTGCACCCACATCTCCATAGGACACAGCAAACTTGAAACAGCCTTCATTTCAGCTTTTACTTCTCCTCAAGCAATCTTAATTGCTATCCATTTCCAACTTACGTTTGATTTTACTTCAGTGTCATAGACAAGACTTTCCCAAAGGCCGTGGAATTCAGCTGCAAAAGCAATACATTATATACCTGATCAGGATAAATCAGTCTGGAAATTTGTAACTCATCACTGCAGCACAAAACAGTTCTCAAATTATGCTCAACTAAAATGAAGAATTAGAAACAGATATATGAAAACAAGTAAAGCATCTGTGGGGAAAACAATGTTATTTTTCTCAAAATGCAAACATCACTTTCTAACAAACAAACTCAGAAGTTTCCCAGCTTCTATTTCCTCAAATAATTCTGACAAGAAATTAATGTTTATTTCTTAACATGAAATGAAAAATATCATTCCTTTCATCCTCAGTAGAGGATGGACTTACAACTTCACCAAGAGAGCCATGAAAAGTTGTGGTAGGAGGAGGATTTTAAGACAAAGTTATCATTCAACTTTGCTTTTTTTTGAAACATCAAGATGTAGAGGACAAAAAAAAAGCATGCAGCAGAATAAAGCCTAAAAAATTAAAGTTGTCATTTGAGTATCAATCATTCCCAGGTGTTGGCTTCTAACCTGCAGCAGAGAAAAGCAAAAAAGACAGAACAACTATAAACCACAAAATTGTGGCAATATTGTCAATATATCCGATTTAATTATTCCTGAAAAAAATGTAATGGGTAGTTAGGCATTTCACAACATAGAAAGAGTAGGAAATGTTTCAGAATTACTCTCTCTGAGCTTAAGCTTACACCTGTGCTTCTTCTTCCTGGCAGGGAAGCCAACTTCCCCAAGCACAAGACAGTAACAGGCAAGCTTTGCTTTATCACAGAGGAAAGCCTTTTATTTTCTCTCCAGAAGGCAAGGACTAAATCTCTTTACTTTGTTTGTCTGTTTCATATATAAGAGCAGTAGTGTCTTGGGGGCTGGAAGCCAGCAGTGAGCTCTGGAAAATGAATATTTAAAGTGATGAGTGTCTTGTGGATCTTCAAGTTAAATAAAATTTGGATTGCAACCACCAGGGTTAAAAACTTGCATGCTGCTGATTATGACTACATGTTTTAGACCACAAGACCAGTTATTTCCACACATCCACAAGTAGTACAGAAATAAATGTTTAGCAGCAGTTCAGTCAAAACCACAAAGAAAAAAGTCCAAATATATTTGTTCCATAAAGAAAAAAATCAAAACACGTTTGTTCCATAAAGAAAAAAGTCCAAACATATTTGTTCTATAGACAAACAACAAATACAAATAATACCTTTAACAGGTAACTATAAACACTTCTAGCCTTCGCAATATTTTCTTTCATTGTTCTACTGATTCCAGAAATGTCACACAGGTACCTGCTGGTAGTACCCAGTGGTGAGCTGCAGTGATATCCTCATTCTCTTCTTCCAGGCTTTCAGATGTTGGTCCTTCTTCATTCAGATGAAAAATATGAAGACAAAGACTGCTTTTGCTCAGGTCAATAGGCTAGAATGAACATAAAAAGACTTGTAATCCATCATATTTCTCATTCAAAGCCAGTTGAACAAAAGAAAGTTACAGTTCTCAGCTGGCATTTATCTCTGAAAGCTTCTACCTCTGTTTCAGACCTTACTAAGCAGTATAAAAAAGATTTAGCCACCTTTTCCTAGTTATATTAGTCAGCCTAAGAAGAGATACTGCATCATCCTATAGACTTTGTCTTGCTTATGCCGTTGGGGTACCACCAGTCTACCTACAACCAGTTCAGGGGCACATGAACAGAGCTGCACATTCTTGACTGGGAATACCTGTCTGTCCTTCAGTTTCAGCTCCGTATCCACAATCGACACAGACTGCACATTGTTGTTAAGGAAAGCATCATCGAACTCTGTCCACTTGTAATCACCAAACACAATGTTGTGTCTGTTCAACAGCTTTAAGACACTCATCCTAATATCCTCTTTCTTGGCCGCACTAAAAAGAAAGAAACACCATTAGTTTATGGCATTGACATTTATAAGGAAATTTGAATTAGTGTCGGAATGCCTTATTTCATACATGAGGGCTTCATGGAAAACAGCTTCCATCTTACACACACCAAAAAACCCAACCAACCAACCAAAAAATGCCTAACCCTAAAAAAACAAGCAACACCAAAAAAACCCCACCAACCCTCCTCCAACATTCTGCAGGAAAAAAACCCCGTCAGATTCAGTCTGTTTGCAAAAGCAACAAGCTTGACAGTTGTTTTTAATTTGTGTATTAAAAGACAATCCAAATAATGCTACTTGCTCTGTTTGAGGACATATCGGGATACTGAACAAGACAGCTAGAAGACATCAAGAACGAAAAGCAGTTATGAGATCTGTGCTTCAGCAGGAAAACCAGAAGAACTCAGAGCCAAGCTACAGACTGAATTTTGTAAGCTTAGCATTATACTTTCAGGACAGCTGAAACATCAGGATGGGGACATAATACAAGGAGAATTCCAGAAGAGACAAAAACTACAGGGAAAGAAATACTATTTGAAGATTTAACTTAATTTTGCAATTTGAACCATCTAAAACCAGTGCAAATTCTCAGTTCTCTGTAATGCTGGCAAAAATACCACAGTGGATATTTTACACCTTGATTTTCCTAACACCTTGGACATGCTTTCCTATATCATCCAGCTATCCAAAGTGGTAAGGTAAGAACTAGATAAATGGACAAGGTGGGTCAGACTGTCCAGCACAGAGGGCTGTGATTAGTATAAAGATAAAGCAGAGCTGTCAGTAACTTGGGTGGGGAAAGGTGGTATGGTGCCGTTAGCATTGGGACCAGCACTGTTTTTGCATCCTTGTTTAAACCCCTGACAATGGGATGGAAAGCAACTGCATCACGTTTATGGACAACACCAAAGCAGGGAGAGCCGTCAGTACTCTGGAGGGCAGGGCTGCTGTTCAGAGAGACCTCTGAAAGTTGGCAATATGGTTTGACTGGAAAATTTTCATGTTCAACAAAGATAAACACAAAATCTTCGCTCTCCATCCACTGCCCAGATAACAGAACACAGCAGAGTCCGAGTGGATGAAATGCAGTTTTGCATAAAAGGGCCCAGGGTACTGGCAGACAAGGTAGCAGTAAGTCCACAGTGTGCCCCTGCTACAAATGAGGGCAATCTTATTTTAGGCTGTGCTACAGAGATCACATGTATTAGGGAAAGTAACTGTTTCCATTTGCTGGCTTTGTAAGACCACATCTGGAGTACTGTGTGCAGTTGTGAGCTGTGACATAAAAAGACAAGGATAAACTGGGGCAAATCCAGAATGTGGCCACCCACTCGATTATGAGACTGGATGACATGACACACAAGGTCATGAAGCAGAGAAAAGTGCATTTGTTCAGTCTTAAGAAGAGACACAGGTGTGGAAACCCTTGGGAGAGCACAGATAAGGCAGAGCTGGGTGTCGCAGGCTCTTGCAGGCGCGCAGAACGAGGCCGAGAGGAAACAGGCACAAGTCACAGCAAGTAACGTTCTGATCAGAGACCTGCTCGACTTCTGGTGAACTTCCACATGGATCTGAACGCCGTCACACACGTTTGGGAGCGCTTGCTTCAAATCTCCAGCGGCGTTATCCATCTTTCTCGCTCCTAGGGGAAAAGTGATACCGAAGAGATGACACTTCCAGCGACTGCTACACGCTCACAGCACGGACAGCCCTTTCCCAGTGCCCCGTCCACGTGCACACCGCCCACCGCAAGGACCGGGTACGTGACCGGGACCAGAATCGTGACCGGCACTTCCCTCCCTCAGGAGATGGCGACGACAGCCTCGGGACACGCCGCGTACGGGCGGGCGGGCTGCCTCCGCCTCAGCGCCGGGGACAGGGAATGACCTCACGGCAGGCACGGCCTCGGGAGCGACGCGCCGGGGCGCCAGGAAGAACGCGGGTGAGCTTGAGGCACCGGGCAGCCACTGCGACTGCCGCTGTTTGTAAAGGGCGCGCTGGACGAGGCAGGGCCGACCCCTCACCCGGATCTTCCTCCCCGGCGGACGGGAGGGGCCGCCCGCCCCAGCGCTTCCGGCGGGGTGGGCTGTGGCTCCGCCATGGGGAAGAAGCACAAAAAGCACAAAGCTGAGAAGGCAGAATGGCGCTCGACCTCAGCCACCGCCTACAGTGGTAAGGGCCGGGAGAGCCTCTTTGTGCCCAGGACGCGCACCCCCTCCTTCCCCCGGCGCGGCTGTCGGCGGGGCCTGGCGTCCCTGCGCGGGCTGGGGGGCCTGGGCAGAGACCCTGCTCCGAGTGCTGGAGCTGCCGGCGGCGGGGGCGGCCTGAGGAACGCGGGGCGGGTGGCGGGGTGTGAGCCCGAGCGTCTCCGTGCTTCCCACGGCTGCTCCTGAGGGGATCCTGCGGTGTTTGAGTGATGCTTAATTTCAGCTTGCTCTGCAAGGATCTTGCGACGTTTTCTGGGAACGCCGAAGAGTCGGCTTCTTACGTCTTACAGGTTTGTGAAACATCACATCGTAAGACGTGCTGAAGGACTGTTTGTTAGCTTGGATTTGTTAGTCATAGCTATTGTTCTTTCCAAATGCACTGTGTATATTTTTGACTTGCAGCGAATTCTTATAAAACAGTAGTTCTAGAAGAAGCTTTGGAGCTGGGGGTGTTTAGCCTGGAGGAAAAGAGGCTCAGGGAAGACCTTATCACTCTGCAGCGGCCTGAAAGGAGGGTGTAGCCAGGTGGGGGTCGGTCTCTTCTCCCAGGCAACCACTGACAAAACGAGAGGACACGGCTTCAAGCTGCACTTGGGGAAATTCAGGTTGGACATTGGGAAGAATTTCTTTACAAAAGGGATGATTATGTATTAGAATGGGCTGCCCAGGGAAGTGGTGGAGTTACTGTCCCTAGAGGTGTTTGGAAAAAGACTGGATGTGGCACTTAGTGCCATGGTTTAGTTGACATGGTAGTGTTCAGTCATAGATGGGGCTCGATCTTACAGGTCTTTTACGACCTAATGGAGTCTGATTCTGTAATTGCTGCATGCTATTAGCTCCCTGTGCATTTATTGATTTTTTTTTTTTTTTTTTTTTTATATTTAGATTATGTGGATAAGCCTTTGGAAAAACCCTTAAAGCTGGTTCTTAAAGTTGGAGGCAGTGAAGTGACTGAACTCTCTGGGTCAGGACATGATTCTAGTTACTATGATGACAGATCAGATCATGAGCGAGAACGACATAAAGAAAAGAAGAAAAAAAAGAAGAAAAAGTCAGAGAAGGAAAAAGAAAAGCATCTAGATGATGAGGAAAGAAGAAAGCGAAAGGTGAGCTGTGATTTTTAAAATTCAGATACACCAGCCTTTGTGCTTGCTCATCAGGTCTAAAATCTGATTCAGAACTTTGTTTAAATCAGTATTACAAGGAGCTTATTGTCTGGAGATAGCACTTCAGAAATGTAGAAAACCCACCTGTGTGAGTTGGTGTACTTTTGCCATTTAAAGGAGATACCCTTATGGCAATTCTGTGAACAAAGTAAAAGCTTCCTTCTTGTAACTTTTTATTTTTCTTATTTATTTGCCTTGAATGGATACTTCCATTTTTCAGTTGGATGTTTTGTATTTTAGCCAGGTCACAAATATGTTTTGCTACCCTTTTAGGGAGGGTATTTTCAAATAGATTTAGGCTGTGTTTATCTTCTTGAGATGTGCTGAATTACTGAACATTGATATTGGTATGTTTACTCAGAACAGCTTCTGATATGTTGAGTACTGTGGTACATTACTTTGGTTGGCTCTTAGAATAACCTGTGTGCTAGGCTTTGTGGCTTTGTTAGTAGCAAGTAGTGTGGTCACCTTAGTTGTCTGTGTTGAACGTTGAGGAGTTTGATTAAAATCAGCAATGAGGCATTGACAGCACAGTTACTTGTACAATTTAATTTTCATAGTATTTCTTTCATGTAGTAATGATTCTCTGGCGTTTCTGCTTTTTTAATTCTTTCTTGTCATGTAGTTTTACTATTCTCATATGATAGGTTTTTTTGGTGCTACTTTGTGTATGTTTGTAGCTAAAATTGCTTCCCATTGATTTTTTTTTGTTAGGCTTGTATTACTTGGAAGTGACAGTCTCATATGATTGTTCAGAAGCTCTCGAATATACCACAAAGAGTGCACAATTTTCTTAGTGAAAATATTTCAGGCTGGGACTTGAAATGTAGCAAAACCAGCTGTCCTTTGTACAAGATTTTGCAGTATCAATTGCCTTTACTGAGTTGTGGGGTGGGTGTTGTTTCGACTTTTTTTCCCAGAACTTCATTATTAATACATTCAAAATAAGCTCATGGATAGCTAAGTAACAAAACTGTGGTCTAAGGAAGGCTCAGGAAGTGTGCTTTTCTGTGCAAACATGGATAATGATTGCAGGATTTCAGGAATGACTTAGGCATGCCTTTGTTTGAAAGTCAGGAAAAGATCATGAATTGCTACCACTGTTTCTTATGGCTCTTTTGTTGGCTGAGTTGTCACGTATTTTACTCATTTCTGTTTAATGTTACAAACAACAAAAATACATTGATGAGAGCAGAGCCACAGATCGATCTTTACTGAATAGTAAATTAACTTTCTTTGCTCTCTGGTGTAGCTTATTATTGTGAAATTTCACATATAAATAGTTTCAGAGTTCAACGGTCTTTTCAATAAATGTGCAGGAATGATAGAACATTACTATATTAAATACAAAGCATCAGAAGATGAACAATCTGGTTTTAATTGGAGAAGAAGATTGAAAAAGTGATGGTGAAAGTGTGTGTAGTGTTGTTTAAATCATATTATGACTCAGATATTGAATAACTATTCCAAATTAAAAATATCACTGTTTCTTACCTTGTGGTGCGTGGGATTGCACATTCCAAGTCTGTCCTTTTAAAATATGTTGTCTCTCTGCTGTACTAGGAAGAGAAAAAGAGGAAAAGAGAGAAAGAACAGTGTGACACTGAAGGAGAAACTGATGACTTTGATCCTGGGAAAAAAGTGGAAGTTGAACCTCCTCCAGATCGTCCTGTCAGGGCATGCAGAACTCAGCCAGGTGAGCAGTGTGAAAGATAAATAATTTTGGTTCTTTTTAAAAGCACACAAAACAGAGCTTTTGTCAAAGGTACCAAAATGTAAAATTTTCATGAAGATTTACTGAAATTTAAGGACTTGATTTTTCCAACATTCAGAACTTTATACTATTTGAAAAGTCAGTATTCCTCTTGGTGCTTCCATGTTTTAGTAGGTATGTTTTCAGGTGAGGGATGCTGCTAAGGACATCTGTCTCTGGGTTCTGTTCCTTGGCAGAATAAACCTCGTTATAAAAGTATTATTATGTGTAGTGCTCCCCTAATTCCTTCTCAGCATTTACACAACAGTGTTCAGAATTTCTGAAACTAAGTTTCACTTAGTTCAAGGGAAAATACTCTTTTTGAGTCTTCTTAGGTGTTACGGACTTTTTTTTGTTTTCTAGTGTATGTGGAGTTCTAGTATCTCTATTCTCATGAGAAGGAAGTTGTGATAGCATGTCTCTAAAGACTGTAGATGCCATCCACCAAATCTTCTCTAATTCTTATCACCAGACAAAATATTTGTCAGTTTTGTGTGGCAACTTCTACATGTTTAATCTTTTCAGATTTTGCCATGCTTTTTCTATGTGTAACCATTGCGTGGTAATTAAAACTCATCATTTCTCAGTGGAAACCTTTACTTTAGAGAATTGTCAATTACATTATGATCTCAGTTACACATAAACCTGAAAATGTAACCTAGTAGCAAAAAATTGTCTTTAGGAATATTGTGACTCTTGTCTTTTGAATACTGCTCTTTGACTGGTCTAGTGATTCCAAGGGATTTTATAATTGTGACCACATATTAAATTGAGGAATGGTGGCCATCAGCTGTCGAGGTAACTGAAATTTTCTGGTCGGAGTTTTATGTCTCTGGGTAGTCAGAAGCCTTAAAAACTGACAAGGTAAAAAACTATTCCTTGTATTATTCTCTTATAGAATGTAAAAAAAAAAAAAAAAAAGCTTGTAAAATGTCATTGGAAAGCATAGAAATTACCTGACCTGTTATGATTAAGAGAGGAAATGACTTTCCTCTATCATGATGGAGAGTTGGATTTTCCATTCTTGATTCTTCTTTAATGTTTCAAACTTCATAAAAGCCGATGTCTCTGAAGTAACAGGCAATTAACGCGTAGTGTATCTTGAGGAATTTGTATAGGAAGTGAAATTGTAATCATTACCTCTCTTGCCAGCAAATCTACATGTGTTTGTCACTCTGTGATTGAAAGGTTCAGAGAAGCTGATTGCATTGGGTTTATGGTAAAGAAACCATTAAAATTGCATGGTGAACAGGTTATGAAAATATGGGTTTCCCAACTGCAGTGTTTGAGCAACCAACTTTTCCTTTTTCAGCAACAATATATAACACCTTATTTTAATCTTATTAGAGCTACTAAACTTAGCACTACACCTGACTTAATGGGTGCTAGGATTTCATGTGATGGAAAAAAAAGCTCAGAAAATGAAAGAAGAAGAAATAGGTACTGTGTGCTTAGAAATCTGGTGTGCTTTTGCTTTGAAATCTATATCACAATTAGCTTCAGATCAGTACAAGCTGTTCTTACAGTAAGATTTCTCTCTGGTATTTATATTTTTAAATAAACAAGTATAGCTATATTCTGTTTCATTGCCCTTATCTGTGTTTTCGTCTCAAAATGCAGCTGAAAATGAGAGCACGCCGATCCAGCAATTACTGGAACACTTCCTTCGCCAGCTTCAAAGGTAGTTAATGTTGTGTCTTCAGCTGTGTTGGCAGTGTCTGATGCATATTTATGTGTGTTACTTGGCAACTGCTTATCCTGGTTTTCTGTTTGAAAAGAGTGTCTAGAGACTGACTGTAATATATTTGTTAACCTTTGCAACCATGTAATTTTTAAAGATAAGTTGAGGAAAATTATTACCAACTTTGCAGTTCTAGCATTGGGCAGGGAAATAAATGTTTTAGGCAGAAGATACATTGCCATTATAAATTTATCAAATATTAATTACTTAGCTTAGGGTTTAAAAAGCATCTATGACTCTATAATTCTTTGAAAGATTGTTTTAATGAAATTTTGTTTTATTCAGTGTCCTCTGTCAGATACAAAGCAAATTTAGACCTGGTTACTTGATAATCCTCTTAATGTGGAGAGGCTTTTTATTTTACTGTTTTCTTAAAATTGTACCTCATGTTAAAAAAACCCATTCCTTTTTATTACGCAGCAAAAAGCTGAATGTGGAACTAATTAAAAACAATTAAACATTGTATTTATTTTTAGAGGACCTTATGAACAAGGACAATTGAAATTTTACTACAGTTAAGCCAAAAGACCAAGTTGGAGAGTAGAGAAGAGACATAGAAAACATACAAGAATTAATTAAGACATAAAAGAACTAGCTTGAATTGATCATTTGATCACTGAATTGAACTGAAAGACATTTTTAAATATTTCAAAAAGTCTACATATGTGAAATCAAAATGCTCTTCTTTATCAGAAAATTTTTCAAATAAGCATCTGTTTTATGAGAATATTTTAATGTTTTTTCTTTTTTAACTAGTACTCTTGTGTCATTAATGTGATACAAAAACAAGGATCATTTTGTTTGCTGCTGTAAATCTAAATGTATTGTTTTTATTTTTAGGAAGGATCCTCATGGGTTTTTTGCTTTTCCAGTCACGGATGCCATTGCTCCTGGATATTCCATGATAATAAAACACCCCATGGATTTTGGTACGATGAAGGAAAAAATTGCAGCAAATGAATACAAATCAGTCACTGAATTCAAGGTGAATTAATAAAGATTTAGATACTTCACAACTAGTAAGAAACTGTAAAATCCTTTCTTACATTAATTAATGCTCATTTTTTTCAGAACTGAACACTTTTGTATATTCAATGTGTTACAAATAATCTATCAGATTCTACTACAGTCTTCTGTAAATTACTGTGGAAACCAAGAACATGTTCTAAAGTTCTGTGGAATTTATGCTGCTATACGAGTAAGACTATCACAAAGACTTAAGCCATTGAGTTCTTTTCCTTTTTCTTCTTTTAATCTAGACGTTGTTAGGTTGATTAAAATCTAGTTTGGACCTGTCTGCAAGAAACCTGTGGATATTCTGAAGCTCCTTTTATAAGAGTCAATAACAACTACATATTTTTTATCTTTAATTATCCTGTTTTTCGTATAACTTTATTTGAAATTATCTTCTGGCAGAAACTTACTTGGCAAGGTTATTTGCAACTTAACTTAGTTATTTAGTGTATTATTGCTGTAATAATTTATTAGGTGCATCGTGATTTTAGAAACAGTGCAGTAAGAAATGTTTTCGTGGTATGACCAGCTCCTGAAGGAGAGGAGTTTTCCTTAACTGATTCATGAAGGTCTATTAGCTGCCTTCAGAATTGCTTTTCCTAGAGTGATGTTGATATAACAATAGCCTTGGCAGAGAGCATTGGCTTGTTTGGGTTAATCTCTTCTTTTGGAAGGTCCGGCAAGGTGAGCAAACAAAGGTGTACTTTTCTTACAGATGCTTTGACAAAGATTATTCTGTTTTGTTAAATGTGCTATAGAGATTTATAGGAAATAGTAAAAAAGGATTCATAATAGCATTGCCATTAGCAATGTCTTCAGGTCTCTAAATTCTGTCTTGCTGGATTGTCTTATTTAAGAACTTTAAAGGGAAGTTCGAGTTGGAGCTCTGTGGCTGTTTAGTTACAAACAAGGTTGCAGTATTGAAACTTTTTGGGATAGAAACCTAAAAAAAAAAAGAAAATTGCTGTATTTTTTAGACTGACAGATTCTTTTTTTCTGAAGGACTTAGCTTCTGCTGGTAGTCTGAGCAGTATAAAAGTTTGATAAAAGTCTGCCCCTGTTAGAGTGAAAAAGGAATTGGACTCTATCTAGATGCGTGAGGGTACCTAATCACACAGAGCTACAAAGCCATAAGCTTTGTAGTACAGAAATGAAGTTTGTAGGTTTTTAACCTCTGAAACAAGGTCTGCTCAAAAGGTTACCTTCTGATATGACTAGCTGAGGCTAGTCACAAGACAATCTGTCTAAGAGTAGAATCTGCAAGAACTCCTTCCTGCATTTGGAAGAGGGGTAATTGCTGCAGAAAACTCATCTGTTTTGCTGCAGGAAAAAGGGGTCTCCTTCAAAGTCGGGCAAGCAGAAGACTGGCTTTTTCTGCAGCACTTGACGGGCCATCACTAGAAGTGTAGCTTACAGCACTTTTTTGTCTGCTTCTTGGCCCATAGTTTGCTCCTCCATGTCACCTTCTCAATTTCTGTTTTTGTGATGGCCTCATTATTTGGAGGCAGAGAGTTTAAATGCTGTAAAAAGTTGCCTTGGTGGCTTGGTCCTGCTCGTGATTTCTCCATTTCTTCTGTTTGGTCCATTTGGTTAAGGAGGAAATGTTACATTTGGCATTCAGGAAAGAGTGTGCTTTTTATAACCAAAAGCCAGTTCCAAATGAAACTGAGCATCTTGGAGAGGTAAAAAAGACTCAAACCTTTGCAATTCTGCTTTTGGCTTGCGTTCATGAGCCTGTTGCTCTGTTACTGTGTTCTTCACAGATCTACAGAGATAGAATGGTATCTTCCAGTCATTTAACAAAGGACTTGAAATGTTTATAGTTCTTTTGTTTTGTATTTTACAGGCAGATTTTAAACTGATGTGTGATAATGCAATGACTTACAACAGACCAGATACTGTTTACTACAAGCTAGCCAAGAAGATACTGCACACAGGCTTTAAGATGATGAGCAAAGTAAGAGACCTATTAGAAACAAAAAGCAGAAACTTTGGGGGTTTTTATATTACCATACTTTAAAGGAACATAGTAGCAATGATAAATGTTATTTCATCCATCTGTGATTAATTATAGCAGTGCCAGTTAGTGCTGCTATATTTAAGGGCTTGATGGCATTCTTGTTATAAGCCAGTTTTTACTTATTTCTCAACCTTACCTGCATCACCTGATGTCTGTAGGAGCTTCTTTCAGTGGAAGCAGTTAAGACCCACATATATCAAAGTCTACTGTAAAATCCTAATTCTGGCTGAAACTTTGAAAGCAAGATCTCATTTTAGTTTTATTTCTGTGTAAACAAGAAAGCACTACTGTTTTCAAGGTGTTGGGTGCAGGGAAGTTTTCAGAGGTGTTGCAAATACTTTTAACTCACATGCAGTTGCTGGTTTGTGAAATGAAGGTTTTTTTGTGAGCTGCTCTGTGTGTGTGTGTGCATGTGTTACAGTGATGGTAAGTTTTGTGTAAAATAGTTGGTTTTGCATATGCAGTTTGTTTGTTTGTTTGTTTCTCTCTTGATAGTTGGGCTGCAGAAATTCTGATGCCATGCTACCATGACCAAATCATGTTGCATCGCCATTGGAAACGAGACATTAAGAACAAAATAAGGCCATGGCCATTCCCATCCCATCCCATTATCATAGCATCTTGGCTATGAGGGAAAGGTTAAGTCCCTGCCGCTCTGTCCTTTCTGATTCTAGGAACGGCTGTTAGCTTTGAAGCGCAGCATGTCGTTTATGCAGGACATGGATTTTTCTCAGCAGGCAGCTCTTTTGGGCGATGAAGACACAGCAGTTGAAGAACCTGTTCCTGAAGTTGTTCCTGTACAAGCAGAGACTACCAAGAAATCCAAAAAGCAAAGTAAAGAAGTTATTAGGTAAAGGTTTTAATGGGCATGCTTACTGGCTTGTTGCAGCTTTTGTGGTATTACCCAGCAGCAAGGAACTGAGAAAAGAAACTCAGCATTTTTCCTTGAGGACCATAGGATAAATGGACAATTTTATTGTATTTTATTTGTTTATTTATAGAAGTTGTGTAATAACCCAGTGATTCCCAACTTGAAGCAAACAATTCAAAAGATGACTACGTATTCTTTTAAACACATGAAATCAGTATCTATAGAGATACTTTTATTTTTCTTTATATTAAATAATGAGTGGTTTCTTCTCATGGTTGTTTAAAATGTTATTTTATTTTGGATATAGCTACAAATACCTTTTGGATTTTGTCCCTTTTTTTCCTTTCCTGAAGTAGTCACATCAAAGTGTAACGGGTTCTTTCCATGAGGGAAAAGTGGCCCCAGATCAGTGAGTGATTTTATTTAACCTTATCTGGCAGGTTATGAAGGTACAGGAGATTATTTCTGGAGCAGGTGATAACATCTCCCCAATGAAATCTTATTAAGCTTTGTTGTAAAATACATTCCTAGTGCAATAGTAATCCTCCAGCTAATAGGCACCCCATGTCACAAATTCATATTTTTATAGCTAAAATCAAATGTTAGTAAAATTGTTTAAAAAAGCTGAATTTAGTCAATTGTTCAGTATTCTTGCATAGACATCTAAAGATAGACTGTGAGTTTAAATTGTAGGGCATTATATCCTCTGGAATTTCATGGAAAAAATACTGCAACAGCATCACTAGTCATGTCTTAAATAATCATGTAGATATGTTCTGCAGGTTTCTTTTTAAATCTTCAGGGTGAAAAAAGTTAAATATACCTTGTCTCACGCTTTTTAAAAGTCAACTTTAGAGTTCTCATCAGCCACTTACTATTTTTTACACTTTCAGCATTTTTTGTTATTTTTGCTAATGCTGATGGAAGAAGTAGTATTCTAATGGAGTTTTTTGTTTTTGGAAATAGAAGACTGCAACACATATATTCAAAAATAATTTTAAATAGTAATTTTCTGTGGTAGAAGCTCTTCTACTGATAACATACAGAAACAAATCTGTTGCTGTATCATAGAGAAAAAAGTGTAATTTGTCCCTTTAATGGGTTTTAATTTAACCCTTTAATGAGTTGTGTATAGAAATCAGCTGAAAGCACCATTGTGTGAACAAGAGTTGAGGGGGTAGTGCTTTGGTTTTTGATTGTTTGTATTTTTTTAGAAGACATGATGATTTGGTTTGTGTGGCATCCAGCATTAGTTCTTGCATAAACTCGACTGCAGGGGTAACTTTTTACTTTGTCACAGAGCAAAAAACTGAGACTGCCTAACCATACAGTGTGGTTCTGTCTTTAACATCTACCTTAACATACAGTTCAGATAGTTAAAAATTATGACCTTTAATTTTATCCTGGTACCAGTTTCTCTGCAATCAGTTGTAGTATAAATTTACTTTTCTGTTCTTTTCAATGTTATGTAACTTTAGTAGCTGGAATTAATTTGGTTTTTCCAATTAACTTGAACTTTTAAACACATTTTTTGCATCTGTAGGATTGATACTATATTTTTTGATGAGCAATAAGACCATTGGAGGAGGAAAATCAAACCTAATAGCAGATATTTTTGCCTTCATATTTCATGGTTAAAAACAGAGGAGGAGTTGAAGTCAAGATTTGCAAAATGTTAAAGCTGCTTAGACCTCTATACAGTTTAAAAAGTGACTTGATCATTGAACATCCTAATGTTTAAGTAGTTTTTTGAAAATTTTGGTTAGGATGTTGCAATCTTCTGAATATTCTCTCAAAATTCTTTAAGTATTCTGTAGAGTGTGATAGAAAGTGCCGATTGTTGAGGAGTTTCGTGCTGTGTACACCCTTCCTTAAAGTTTCAATGAAACAAAATCATGTAACACATTTGTCTCGTAATAGTATGATCCTGTGATCTTTTTGTTGTCTTTAATAGCAAAACTTACTTGTGTATCGGATCTGAATCTCTATACAGAGAGAAATTCTTAGCTAAGCAAATGGAAGAAGATAACCCAGGAGAGAGAAATGGATTTGGTGTGAGGAGATGCTCTACCCAGTACCTAAGGTGTTTGGCCCTAGTGTCTAATGTCCATATAATGCCCTGAAATATTTTGATGTACAACATTTATTTTATATATAAAATATAATGAAGACTGCCATATTCTATCATACCTTCACACTTCTCTTTATGATACTACCTTTTTCTGATTTTATGTGATAGCTGTGTCCTGTTCCATTCTTGGGCATGCTTATTTGCTACAATTTTATTGTTTTGATGCTTTAATGAAAGGGAATCTACTGAAAGATAAATTTTAAATTCTGTAATTTCAATTACAAGCAGTGATGTGATTGATACGGGTTAGGAATGCTAATTGCTGATACTAACAAACATAGGAATTAAAGGACTCCCTGTTAGACTGGGAGTTGTATTACTTGTGCAAGCAGCTATATGACATAATCATCATAAATGCAGCCTGTTGGGTTTTTTCTCTGATTAGCTACAGTTTCTATCCCTCATTATGTAATTTCTTTTCTGCATCTTCCTATTTGGAATTTTTGAAAATAGCATATTCATGCATGTGGGAGGCTAAGGATGCATACAGCATTTACCCTGTACCAATGCAGTTTTGTAATTGCTCTGTTCTGTAGTTCATTTTATACTTCATTTTCATCAAAGTACAGAAACAAATTTTTGAAGTTAAGTAGTTTGGTAGTTAGATCTTCTGCTGCAAAACTTTATAATATGATTATAATTCCACTTAAATGCTGAAGTAGACTGACACTGGGAGAAGAGTGGGACTGATTGTTCAATTAAGCAAAGCCAAAATTCAGCCCTTTGTTTTGTTTTAGATTTTTAATATCTACAGCTCCTCCTCTTCTCTTTTTTAGCTGCATTTTTGAACCTGAGGGGAATGCGTGCAGCCTGACAGACAGCACTGCTGAAGAACATGTCTTGGCACTAGTGGAACATGCAGCAGATGAAGCTCGGGATAGGATCAATCGCTATCTACCCAACAGCAAGGTCTACTGCACGTGGCAGTTTGCAGTTCCGATTTGTGCCTGACTATTGAATGCTTTGATTCACGTTAGGAAACAGGCTTTACTGTTAGGCTTTCTGAGACGGGAACATCTGGGATGTGTGTTCTCTGCAGAATACCAATATGGCTGTTGTCTATCATTTCATTCCAATGGAAAGCCATTGTAGGAGGGGTCCTAAGTGGATCTCAAGTTCTATTGTGTGTTGAACATCTTTGGAAATTCACTTGCAGGAAACTGTGAAACGTTCCTCAATTTTGAATTGCAGCCCTTAGCACTGAAAGTGATTAAAATAACATCACACTTCTCATATTGCAGCAGCCTCAGGAAAAGCAAACTGTGGCATAGGTTGAAGGGCTATTAGGATTCTCCCTCTTCCCCACCCCCAGGAGTTAACATAATTTAAGTGTTAAATTACTGTTTTTAATGAGGAGAGTCTGTAAGGTCTTGTAGTTTTGTACTTTCAAGTAGTAGCTGTCAGCTGTAGCATGAGTACCAAATACAAAGATTTTTTATTGATAAGGTTAAGATAGCAGGTTTGACAGTCCTGAATGTGATTCTGATATTGTTCCATGTATTTGGGTTTTGTGCTCTTCCAAGGGTTAGAAAGACAAGTTTGGTGATGCTGTTGGTGCAGTTTTCTTGGAAGATTCTTTTTTTTGGACTGTGGGTTTTTTTAGCTCTGTGATGATGGTGGTGGATTCCATCATTTCCTTCTGCTAGGGTTGGAGTGAATGCTCCAGGCATTTGCTACACATCTGTACTGAGATATATTTACTCTCTTTTCCTTGAATTTTGTGGAGACTTATTCCCACCTTTGCTCCCATTTCTTATCTGTCACTCTACTGGCCACTGCAGTGAAGAAAAGAATCAGGATGTTGCCATATCCTGCATTTTCCACCTATTTAAAGACTATTGCAGACAAAACTTTGCTTTGAAGCAAAAGTGGTGTTATGTCCTCAGACTTAAATGTCCATTTCTTGGGCAGTGGTCCTTTTTATGCAGTCACCTTAGGCTCAACTGGTTTAGGAAATAAAGCTGTGAAAGAATAGTGGGTGGAGGTTTAGGTTCAGTGAATCTCTGTTTCTTTGGATAGTTGAACACTGGCTAGGATTGAAGGCTATTTGAAACCTCCAAAGTAAGAGTACCTTTTTAAATCTCTTCAAACAATAGCAGTCCTTCATGCTGATGCAGTCAGTTCTGCAGTGTTCAAGGAAGATTCTCAAGGTGTGCAGCTCTTAGTTGCTTAGGCTGTTTAGTCAGCTGGAGAGCCCCACTGCATGTCCCACTGAGTCTAGGTAACGTTGACTGGCATGGTTTTGGAATTCAGCCATTGCAAACTTTTGCCATCCCTTGAAGGTAGTGTTCTTGTTCACTCTCTTTCCAGCATCTCTCACCTCTGTTTTTATTGTATGCCAGTATTAGCTTTGGTCTCCCATATGGAGAGAGCTTTAAACTTTTTCAGATGAAGTGAAATGAAAAACAAAATAGGGAAGATTTATTGTTGAATTCCTTGGAAGTATTTAGTAATGATTTTGTAGGGAGAGAAGGGTTTTCGTTTTTCCCTTTATATTGAGAGGTTACAGTCTTTTTTTTCTCAATTCATGTGTAGTCAGTTTCTGACATTAGCTTTCCATGTTGTGGGATCTAGCTCTACCTTTACAGGCCCTGGTGGGCTCTGTTGTCTTTCACATCTGTCTTTAGCATTGTTCTTGTGTGCTTCAGTAGATCTGTCACAGCATTTCTTTCTCTTGTAGAATTTGGTAGTGTGTTTATAAAAGTACTTCTAATTAGAGAGAATTGTGGGTGAGACATGAAAACACGTAGTTCAATCTAAATTTTCAAATAAGCCATGACTTTGTTTGTGGATAGGAGTTACACTTCTGCTTCTGAAAGGAATGTGTGTTCTAGACTTTGCAGTCAGGAAGGCTGGCTCTCTGCTAATGGCAATGGAATTGGGTTTGTCTTGGGTGAAAACTTTAGATCTGATCTAGAAAGACGAATAAGGTGTTGTATGTTATATGGTATTTGAACTTCTGCTCCTAAGTCTTCTGTTCTGAAGCACTTGCTAAGTGGTATTAAATAGTTGTGACCCAAGATTCTCTGAATGAAAAGGAGAATACCAAAGTGCAGTATCTCAGTACAGCTAAAAATGCTTTTTATAGTTTTCTCTGTAAATGGGAAACTCCTTCTTTGAGTGTGAACAGCTTTGAATGATTGCTCCTGCATCTTTATGGTTCTATTCACAGATTGGTTACCTGAAAAAAAATGGAGATGGAACTTTATTATTTAGTGTAGTAAATTCGTCTGATCCAGAAGCAGAAGGTAAAAGCCATAATCTTTCAAGAAGGCATTTCTATTCTTGAATGTTCTGAGAGATTTTGAAGTCTTAACTGTAGATACAGATACCGTGTATTAGAGATGAGTTTTGAAATAGTTTGTAATTAAAAAAAAAAAAAATTATTTTCATTATTTCCCAAACCATTGCCCCAAACACCCTAAAGGTGTTTCTGTTTGCCTTCCATATTTTCACTTTTCAGATACTTTGTTTTACTGATGCTAACAGTGAGAAGATAAAATAATTCCTCTTTATAAGCACTTACACATTGCTACAACTTCATAAAAAGCTTGGAAGACAAGTACATTGTAATTTTAATACCTAATAGACAAAAAGTGAATGAAAATGCTGTAATCCTATGTAAATGTGCAATGCACAGATGCAAATTCAGAATAATCTTTTACCTCTTTATTTCCTAATTGAAATTATTAGGTAAATTTCAGTTTTAAGTTTATGAGGTTTTGCTCAATTTTTTTCTTTAGTTCCTTGATCTTTTCTCTTTTTTTTTTGTTCTGTTACTATATGTTATTTATATTGTTTCATGCTTTTCCTTTGTTTTAATCTGAAGCTGAAGATGCTGAAGTATTGAAAATTTGTAATGAATGAAATGCCATAGTTTTTTAGTGCTGTGTGTCATGTTGATTCAGTACTTCCTTCTCTGCACCTTTTGAGATCAGAATTTGTTCACAGCTTTCCTGTTGTTTCACTGATGAATATATCAATGCTTTTGACTAATCACATTGAGAGACACAAGCCTGCTAAATTCTTTTTTATTTGGTAGTAAATTTTTCTGGAATGAAATTGAGCATTTTGACTGCTATCAAGCCTATTACCTATTTCTGAAAAAACAAAAAAGGTATTTAATGCCTCTGAAATTATGCCACTGAAAATTTAAAGAATGATGGTAATGGATTTCTATAAACAAACAGCCACTTAGTCAACATAAGACACTGCTTTTATCACTTTAGTAATATCTGGATCTTGAAAATTTGTGAATCAGCTCCTATAATAATTACAGATGCTACTGTATATTTTAAAAGTGCAGCATAGATCTTGTGAATAAGACATGGAAACATATTTATAGCTTGTGTTTGGAATTTAAATGGAGAACCTGAATTACAGTACCTTCCCTTAAGGAAGACATTTAGTGTTCATGTTAATGACAGCTCTAAAATAGCACATTCTAATTATTCATCATAAATTGTAAACATGAAATGCTTTTCTAAGCTTTCTTTTAAATCAAATTATTAGAGGAAGAAACTCACCCAGTGGATCTGAGTTCACTGTCAAGCAAATTACTACCTGGCTTCACTACACTGGGCTTCAAAGATGAACGAAGAAATAAAGGTAAATACCAAAGATCATGTTTTAACTTCGTGTTTATTAAATGTTTGAGCAATTACTTGATGCAACATAATTTCAGTTTATACCTGTCTCAATATGAAAGTTTGCTTGGGTTTTTTTTATATATAATAATTCTATTAACATCAGAATGCAGTTTTTCTTAAATTGAATTTTTTGCTTATTAAACATAATTTGATTAGCAATTTATGGATTAATATTTTAACTTAGTGCTATAGCCACACTAGAAGATTTCCAATAATGGTAGTCCATTTCCTGTGGGGGAAATAATTTTTCCAGAGTAATTCTACTTACAGTTGGGGAACAACTTCCAGCCATTTGCATTTTTTCCATCATATGGCAAGGATTTTGCAAACAGTGAAATTTTTTTTTTTTGACCAATTTTAATAGTTTCTAATCTGCTCTCCAGAAACTGACTGGCAACCAGCTGTAAAGTAGATGTACTCAAAATGTAGAAATACAAAAGGGAGTGTGGCCATGAATCTTTTTCGTCTCAGAGTGGGGTGAATAACATAGTTCTTGATTTTCCAGTAGTATACATATGTTTGTTTATATGGTTAAAATAGTTGGGCTGATTCTAGAGTCTGGAAGTGTCCTTGAGATACTGCTCTTGCTTTCAGTTGGAGAAAAAATACATGGCACTTTTTCTAACTGTTTTGGAAAGCACAATAATTTTTTTCCCCCAAGTGTTCTTTTACACTTGTGCTAATCATTTGTTGTGTCTTTCTTTTCCCTGTGTAGTAACCTTTCTTACCAGTGCCAATACAGCACCTTCCTTGCAAAACAACTCTATATTTCATGATTTGAAACCAGATGAGATGGAGCTCCTGTACTCAGCATATGGTGATGAAACTGGGATCCAGTGTGCCTTAAGGTAAGTGCCTCCTTATTAGGAAGTCTTAACGTCTCATAGCAAATTTTTACAAAGCAATTTAAACTTAATCTCAACTAAAACCCTCCAAATCCTGATTTTTTTTCTAAAACTTATTTTTAAAATAAATCACGATAAAATTTGAAGCTGGCTTTCATCCTTCTTGGAGGTTTTTTTCATATGTTTTTTTGTTTGTTTGCCTTTGGGTTTTTGAGGGTGGGGAATGTTTTGGGGGTTTTTCCATTTGTCCTTTAAAGCTATCCTATTTTATTGCAAGGTTGTAACGGATCTTGTTATTAGGGTCTTCAACCACAATATGTTACAGGTTGCCACAGATTTAGTGTTTTGCTTTAAACCCATCAGAAAATAAGTTTAAAAAGGCAAGTAATATATTTCAGTGGCTTTAAAACAATTATGTTTTTCAAGGGGTTTTGAAAGAGTTAAAGCTACTTGAAAAGAAAAATGCCACTTATCATTAAATTGTTGTTCATGGAGGGAAGGAAATAATCAGAAGCTTTTTCGCTCTTGTGTTTTGGTTTTTAACTTACCACCAATGATAGTTCAAGTCAAAATTTGCTAGTACTTGTGAAAAACAAGTTGCCGGTGTACTTTACTATTAAAATGAAGGAAAGAACTCTGTGTCTTGAAAGCCTTACTTGCTTTTCTGAAGAAGCGTAAAAGAGTTAAAGACCGAAGAAAATGTAGGTGTAATGCACTGTATTTGGGGAAAACCATGCTTTAAGTAGAAGTGGATTTTACAAAAGTGTTTTCTGTAATGATTATTTCCATTCCTGCTAGCTTACAAGAATTTGTGAAGGATGCTGGAAGTTACAGCAAGAAAATAGTTGATGATCTTCTGGACCAGATCACTAGTGGTGACCATTCCAAAACTATTTATCAGCTAAAGCAGGTGTGTCCTGGGTGCACTGAAGTGTCACAAATTCATCAGAATAAGAATGAACCTATTAACTTTTTAATATTGTGTGAGATTATTTGTTTTCCACTGTCAATATAAGCAGTGCAAGCTTAGCTGTTCAAGCAACCATGAACCAAATTAGACTGAATTAATCAACAGAGGAGGAATCCTTTTCACTGGCTTGGTCAGTTCTCCAATGTGGTTCACTGTGTGACTGCAGAAAGGAAGAGGCAGGGGATGCAACATAGTGGGACCAACCAACAGGATGGTGTTTGGGCAGCCTCGTCACTCAATGTCGTGACTTACATACCTACTTCTGAGTTACATTGCAAGGCTTTGGTTAAGGTTTTGGTTTTTTTCTTAATTGAAAAGCAAAATACATTTCTTGTGGAAAGGTTAATTTTTTGGAACATGGGAGTAAAGTTAAAGAACAGGTTAATTATCACTGTAGCAGGTGTCTGTTACGTGCCAGTGCTAACTTTTACATTCATGTAGTACAGGAAAAGCTTTTGACTTATTTGCAAAAGCACTTTCCTGATGAGATTCATACCAAGATTGGAGAAAAGAATTTTCTCAGAAATGTGTATGATTCTAGTGAGACTGTTTGCATTCCCGAGACAAAATAATCTAAAAAAAATTGCAGAATTTCTGAAGATAAATTTCATGTTATCTTCACTTTGGAAAGCACTTGTAATTTGAAATAATTGTCTGCTATTTAAAATGCCGACATTCTGAAAGATTGAAGAATAAAGAAGGGGAGGCAGGGTGGGAAGGTAGAAAGTACTTGGACTTCCTGACATGGTGGAAATCAGATTATGCTAAATCTTTGCAGACTTAGAAGTGGAATAGGGTGGGTGGTGTTTGGAAGTAAGGAGACAGTAGAATGAAGAACACTGATGATCCTTTAGAGTTTTCTGGGTGTTTTTTCCCTATGGGAAAAAGATTGCACATATAACAGGAAGAAATGTAAAGGATTAGTTGAAGAAGTTAAAACCCAATATTTTGAATGCTCTCCTACATAGAGGAATGTATGTATGCAACACAGTCAACTTAGCTTTAAAATAAAATGTGCCATTGCCTTTTACTATGTTTTTCTATGAATGTCATTTCAGGTGAGAATTTCTGAAGACTCAAATTGGTCAATGGCTACTTACACTTAAAAATGCTGTTCAGTTGTGACATATGTGGATATATGCTAATTTTACACAATTAAGTGTGTTTCAGTGATCCTATGTCATGATGTTTTATGCCTGAGCATTTTGTGCTGCTGCATTTGAGTAAGAATTAGTATCTCTGAAAGTACAACCTTGAATGATTTGTGATTAGAAGTTACTGAAGTATTGACAAAGATACTGCATTTGAGTATAAAGTTTGTGATCAGAATAAATAGTATAAGGGGACTCAAAGATTAGTTAAAATGCATAATATGAAAATATTTAAGAATAGCAACTGTTACATTGTAATTGCATTATAGATATATGAAAAAGTTAGCTGTCTCTAGCCTCCTTTTATGTGTGAAGTTGGAATATACTTGAAATGGTACAAGAAAGAGACCTGTCTCATGTGTTGAATATAAGCAATTATTGTTATTCTTTCTTTCCAGAGGCGAAACATCCCAGTAAAACCACTGGATGAAGTTAAAGTAAGTTATGCTGATATTCAGTTTGGAGTTTTTAACTGGAAAAAGTAGAGAAGTGATGTTCTCTGAGCTTCCAACATTCAAATTCTTCATTTTATTTAATATGCCTCTGTTCTGTATGATAATACAGAAAAGATTGATAAGTGGGGTATGTGAGAAAGAAGAGGATTTAGGTTATTCCTAGAGAGGTTGTCCTGGTTAGTTACAAATTTTTGGCACGACTGTATGTGGTTGCCCTGGAGAAGAGCTGGTCTTCATTTTTTTGTGAAGGTTCTACTCAAACATCACAAAATGTGACAGTGTTCTGTGCCGGCCCAAGACCTCTTTGTGGAAAATGAGTAAATCACACAAACATTCTCAGGGAACATTCTTAGTAAATATAAGATATGAAATGCTACAATCTGAAGTATTCCTTTATTCTTTAGGTTTTGCCAGTTCTTATAAAAGAAGAGCACAAGTTGCGTAATACCTGTCTGGATTCTTCCAAACAGATGATGGTAAAATGGTTTGGGGGAGGGGAGGGAAACAACAGGAGAAAAAACATAAACAAAAAAATAGTATTAAAACATAATTTTGTTTCAGTGCACGATCTGAGGTAGAATATTAAAATTAGAGTATCTAGAATAAAGTTTCGGTACTGAAAATGAATTCTCTGACATTCAGTCTGATTTTGTTTGTGGGTTTATTGTTCTGTATCCTCCAGCTTATTTCAGCATGCATAACTAAGTCTCAGAGGCAGAAAGGTCACATAGGAATCCAAAAAAGATACTTGATGTACTGATTGATATTTGAAGTTCAGTCTGCTGTAAAATTGGAAAAAAACCCATTAATATTTATCGATTTTACCACATCCATTGGAAATGTCTGTTAGCAAATATGGGTAAATAATGCATATCTTATGCTTTTACAGCTACTAATCAAATCTTTCTTTAAGTGGTACAGGTTTTATCTTATGATTTATTTGTGACAGCTGAAGATACACACTGCGTTCTATGGCAATTCACATAAAAATTTATGGATCACATTATAACAACTAAAAAAAATCCATAACCATAAATACTACTTAGTTTTGTGGAAAGGTGTGGACTTCTCTAGAAAGTGACTGGTTAAGTTATTTCATGATAGTGCTAGGTTTCATTTTTGTATTTCTAAAAGATAATACCTGGTTGTGTGTTTACCTGAGTGTCTCATTTCTTCTGCTGGAACAGGCACTCTCAGAGATTTCTCTGGTTTGAAGCTTAGTGACTCTGATAGCTTCTTTTGTGCCATTACAGTAACAATATTGCAATGGGTGTGGAAAGAGAGGGAACTGTGCAGTGCAGGCTGTATTTCATTATTCAGATGGATAGAAAAAATACTAACGAGACCCAACTGATACTGTGAAGAGGGAGGCCCACTGTACTAAAAATTTCAGTAAATCCAGTCTTCACATATGGAGAAGATGAGGGACACTGGTAATACTGCCAACTGCCGGGGTTTCACCATGAGATATGGATGTCTTGAATGTGTAATTGGGTTTCAGCAGTCCTGGATCATGAGATAAAAGGCTTGGATTACTGTGCACATCCCTGACCATTCATGTGACTGGTCTGTCTGGGAACCTTTTTGAGCTGTCTCTGAATTTCAAGTTAGCCAAGATAGTTATGGATGCTCCAGTCTCAGGTGTTGAAATACACACTTCTGAGAGAATTGATTTGTGCCTTAAAGATTGGAAAGTTATATGACAGCTTGTCACTTTTGCTAGTCTTTCTGTGTCTTGTATTTAATAGGTTGGAGAATCTGCTGGAGACAGTAACACTTCTGACTTGGACTTTCTCTCCATGAAGTCATATTCAGATGTATCTCTCGATATTTCTATGTTAAGTTCATTAGGTAAGTAACTAAATATACAAGACATCAGTTATGGCTTAGTTGTACCACTTAGACAAAACAACAGCTGGATTTGCTAAGACTAAAAAAAAAGTGTTTGAAAAGTAGTCATAAGTTTACATTTGACACAGGTGAAAGTCTAGGGCTGATAAATGAAACCTTGCTCTGTTTTTCCTCTGAGATATCCATGTATCCAAGCTAACTTTTCCTGTACAACTGAAGAAAACGAAGAATTTATACCTCACTATTTTGATTGCTTTGCTTGTATTTCATGTGATCATAGTAACATAAATTTTAAGAATCAGTGTGAAACTTTCGCTCAGAAGTGATGTTGCTTCATATGATGTCTTTTAAAATCACTTGGGAATTAGGTAAGCACATGAAACTCAATCATATTACCACTCGGAATATCCCAAAACAAAAATCAGAAGAAACTTCTGGTGTTTATCTTCAGTTGTGTAGAAGAATTTGGATGCTGTTTCAAATGCATGCCTTTCATAGTTATCCTTTAAATACCACAAGAAGTACTATTGCCACTTCTGCAAGCAGCTGATCTGGTCAAATGTCTTAAAAAGTGTCATCCAAGCAAACAATCTGCTTGTGTTTTAAGGCACTTTTAATTCAGAATGTGAAAAAGGCCAAACTATCATAAAACACAACCAAGCTAATCGAAGACAAAGGGAAAAAAATTTCTAAAAATTTCTCACATAGGTACAGTTTGAAAAGCAATTGTAAGCTCTAATTATACTGTCTCACTCTACTTTTATTTCAGTTCAGTAAAAAATGAATAGATATCCTCTGTATAGATAATGTTTAGACATATCAGTCTTACTATAAATTTCATGCCACACTGAAAGCTGCTTATATTTTCTTTTTTGACCTTTCTGTAAATAATCGTACTTCTAGATTAGTTGGCTTCTAGAGAGAGTTTATGGCATTAATTCTTATCCTAATTCTTGCAAAATTAACATTTAAGAAGGAGAAGGGAAGGAAGTTACCTTCCTGCTTAAAGTTGAGGGAAATTTTTTTAGGTCTTTAATGAAAGAATAGCATATATAATAGCACATACATCCAGTTCTTTCCAGTTTCACAGTTTTATTTGGCTTACTACAAAATCAATGTAGCTGGAGAAGATACTGTTCTTCGGACCTTCTCTGATGGGGATTTCTTTGCCTCCATAGATTTCATGTTCTGTTTTACCTGTATTTTGATTTAGATATTTAAGTGATCTTTTTGCTGATTCTCTTTTGCCACAAACTAAATGTGTTATTTACTGTGAGCATGGCGAGACACTAGCACAGGTTGCCCAGAGAAGCTGTGGGTTCCCCATCCCTGGAAGTGCTCAAGGCCAGGTTGAATGGGGCTTTGAGCAACCTGCTCTAGTGCAAGGTGTCCGTGCCCGTGGCAGGGGGTTGGAACAAGATGGCTTTTAAAGTCTCTTCCAACTTAGGCCAGTCTGTCCATGTATGGTATTTAACAGATAAGGAAGGCAAATTAAGCTCTTACAGCTGTTCAAATACTGGGAGTCGGTTCAGTTTCAGCCATTTCTGTGTGGCACTTTCCTTCATCTTCCAATGCTGCACAGATCTGCAGCTGTTGCTTTTTAGAGGTGTGGGGGAAAATGCAAGATTGAGGAAATTTGTGTAATTGACAATGCTTGTGTTAATTAAGTTTAGAACTTCTTTATAGTGACTTGGTAATTCATGGGTCAATGTACATGTGCTAATTATGGAGTTTGGTTGGTGTTTCTTAGGAAAAGTGAAGAAGGAGCTTGATCATGACGATAACCATCTACATCTGGATGAAACAACTAAGCTGCTTCAGGACCTTCATGAAGCTCAGGCTGACAGAGTGGGATCCCGGCCATCATCCAATTTGAGTTCCCTCTCCAATACCTCCGAAAGAGACCAACACCATCTTGGTAAAGTTAGCTGTGTCACAGAAGTTGTAGTACTTGTGCTCTATTTGAAATTGGTTTAAAGTTACACTGTAATTTACATAAATCTTTGTGGGAAACTCTCTGGTAAAAGTGTTTTGACTGATCATGCTTTAATTTTTAAATATGTGTGGCAGAGATAATTAACATGACATACTTTTGACCTCCAGAATTAAGACTACTAATTGTAGTTTCCTATTTTTCAATTAGGTGTAATTGAAGTAACTGTCAAGTAAATTGATGCTCACTGGCAATTCCATATAAGCACTTGCAATTGATGCCCTTACTTACACTGAGCAATATATAATGATTATTTTACTTCAGCACAGTTGTATGCATCCAGTAATGGTTGGGATTCTACAACAGCATCTCATTGTCAACTGTAAAATTCAGTGATAAGACAGGATGTAACATACTCCTTAACAGCTTGGTGCTGTTTCTGAGGAAGCAGACGTTGGATGGATGGTACTCTGTTGCATTTTGTATAATTTTTCAACTCAGAGTGTTAGCATAATGATTACTTTTCCAAAAATTAACTATATTACTAATAATCTTGTGATTTCTTTTTCATAATCTCCTCTTTAAATATCATTTAAATGTCTGTCTTGCTTTAAAAGTCTAAAAAGAACATGTGAAATAACCATGTTGTTTATATGTACAAGTATCTCAATTTTTTTTTCTGTGCTTTTAAAGGTTTTGATTTTTTTTCCCATGTTCAACAGGAAGCCCCTCTCATCTGAGTGTTGGAGAGCAGCAAGACATGGTTCATGATCCCTATGAATTTCTTCAGTCTCCAGAAACCTCAAATGCTACCAGTAACTAATCTGACATGTACCATATTTATTTTGTATTTTAATTCCATTATGTGTTTATAAAGTTTTTGTCCATGACAGAAACTGCATTTTTGTCCTCTTTTCTATGAGGATTGCTGTATAATATTATCATGCATACAGGATTAAACAAGCAAACGTAAAAAATCCCCCAACCCCAAACTAATTAGTGCATTATGTTGTTAGCAGTGTACCACGAACTGCTTTCAGTTTGTTTGTTAAGGGAGAGTGTGTAAATCTTGACTGAAAAACAGCAAATAATGTGTCAGAAAAATTTGTATTTTATAGACACCGATAGATTTTATGGACAGTCATAATTTTCCCGGAATCATGGCAGAAATCATTAAGTGTTTGCAGTACAATTATGTACTAGTTCTGTTCAAGTCTTAGCCTGAACATCTGCAAGGAGAAACAAAGAACTGCATGAATTGAGATCATTACTATGTTTTCCATCTCCTGCTGCTAATAATCTGTAGAAATTGTTTTTAAACATTTTCCCATATTTTTGAATCTTTTTTTAATCACTGTTGAGAGTACTTAATTTGAGAGCCACCATGCGTGGTAGTTGCAATGAAATGCTCATTTACAAGACTTCTACCCTGGATTTGAAAAAGATGAATGTTTTTGTGATCCCTTGTATCTTGAAACACAAAAAAAGATAATACCTGTATTTTGTAATATGATGTGTATATCACATAGGATGGAAAAAAATATTGGATAAGGTGTGCTTTTCAATAATTTCAAAATAAATCTTTTATAATACATCAATACTGAAACTGAGGGATTTTGTACTATTGCTATATGCAAGCAGACAAATGTTATGAATTTACATTATTTTGTAAATACTAATAAAAATAGAAAAGCAGTTTTTATGTATAACGAATATGTGTTCTTACCAGGGAGAAGTTTGCTTCTTTTACTAACTCTGAAATACTGGAGAGTTTTGGGTTGAATTCATGCGCTGCTTCAGGCAATGGATTTTATCATGCTACATGTATCTATAAGCTAAAAAACCTGTCAGCTTTTAGGACCCATCAAGGAAGTCAGTCAGGTAACTGATAGTAAAGTCTTGATAAAGTCTAAATAGGATGATTGTTTCATTCCAAGCAGGATGGCTGAAGAAAGCACATGGCGAGCCTTTTCTGTCTGGGAGTTGTTAGGAATGTGTGTGGCAGTGTGCTTGGGCTCCTTTGCTGCTCCTGCATTCTCACTCATCGTGACCGTGGGTTCTTGGATGTGACATGGATGATCTGCTGCACTGTGAGATTCTTGTTGGAGAGGGTTTGCATGGATGCACAGCCTTGTGTCAGTCTGCAGCTTCCCAAACCATTTCATCTGAAAAATGTCTTTAAAAATGATGTGGTTTTGATCTTTAGTAAGTCTGATTTCTTATACAGTAAATATAAATAGATTCCTGTAATAGACTCTTAATTATAGTTATGGTTATAGGAAATCTTTATTGAAACGCTGTTGAATTGCCTGCCTTAGGTCTTGAATAAAATTCCACAGTAGAATGTTTAAAATACCCCTCTAGAGGAATGTGTTGGTTTGTTCTGGTTTTTGTTTGAACTGCAGTGTTTACCACTGAAAACTGAAATAATGTGCAGTATCTTATTTTATACCTTCACCTTGGATTTCAGACAGAATGCGCTCAAACTCTGTGAAATTCTGTACAGGTCTTCATGAGCTCTGTGAGCAGGTTGTATAAAAGGCTGGATGTTGTTTGCATTGTGACTGTACCAGAGAGCACTTTGTGCCTAAGGAAGGTTTGCTGATGTGTTCAGCCTGTCTGGCCCTTAAGCAAGGTTAGTGATGCACAGCAATCTCCAGCTGCTGTTCTACGGGTGCTGGACAATCCTTTCAATAATCCTACTGCCTGCATTCCCCAGGAAAAAAAAATGCTTTTAGGGCAAAACTTCCCAGAAGCAAATACAAATGTTTTAGCTGTGGTGCCTTCTTGTAAGTGGCAGACATTGACTTGTAACCCGTTTGAATGTACTGATACACGACTGGGCTCACTAAATGCCGCAAGAAAAGCTTTCATGTTTCTTTGAGAAATCTCATTCTCCTATATTTTATAGAAAGATTGGACTCTTGAGTTTGCAGCCTCTGGTAAAAAAATGCTAAAATTTTAAAGTAAGTGGTTGAAGTAACTTCTTCCACTCACTTGTTTGTCACAATGCATTTTTACTGATTCTCAAGCTGAAAGAGAGTCTCCTGTTCCTCCTCCATGTTGGGATATGTGCCTATGCTTGTACCACTGGTATGCTGTTGCATTTTCCAAATGATTCTGGTTTATTTTAAAAAAAAGCATTAAGAAGAAATTTGCCAGTCCTTTTCTTACTTATTTGAAGGGTAAAAAATTCCCTAAGCTGTGTCTTACTTGCTGTTGTCTATGCAGGTGATAAATTCCTATACATAGAAAAGCTTTGATCTAACCAGTAAAGGCCTGTAATCTTATGGTCCTATTTAAATATTAAGAATTTGAAAAACTTGGTTTAGTTCCGTGAGTTTATTTAACATAAACCATTATTTAATCCAAGATAAATACTATTCATTTCTAGTGTGTCTGGCAGATATTTCCTGTTTGGCTCATTTGGAAGAGGAGTCTGTGTCCTCTGGCACCCCATTAAAATCTGTAATACATGACATGTGTAACATCTCCTAGCTAGATGGCACTGTATGTCAACAAACATTTATGTGAGTTCCCATCAGTGGGAATATTTCTGATGGTGCCTTTGAAAGAGAGGGGAATTTCCCAGGGTGTTTTGTAAAATGAACCCAGGTTTTCTGTAAAAAATTGAGAAAATTAAATATATTAAAAAGTGTATTGCTCTAAGGATGTAAGCAAGGGTAAGAGAAATCTTAGATCTGTTCTTGTACAGGGTAGAAATATATCAATGAAAATGTAAAATAGTCTAAATAACTGTGATTATTCTTTTCTCTTTTGCATGTCTATCATCAATCTCATGTTTTAGCAGGGTCATCTTCAGTTGCAGCAAAGGGAATGTTGAGACTGTATTGCACACATTGCAAACATCTTTGTAAACAAAGATTCAGCATGGAGCAACTTTATTCCACTGTCTGAGATTCACAAGTACAGGGACAGAATTTACCTGAAAATATTAGGAAAAAAATAATAGTAAAAAACCTTTCTAATGTTCCTCCCTTGCTCTTTATTTAAAAAAATAAAAAAAGAAAAAGCACAATGACATTTTTAAAGTCATGTAGTTCTTTTGCATTGCTACGTTGAGAGATTTATGCAGATGAGACCTGAACAGCTGACCAGCAGCAATAACCTGATTTCTCCACCCCTACATTTCAGACTGAAGGGCTGGTCCTTACCATGCCACTCATTTTTGTGTTTGTTGCTTTGCTGTTACTTATGTGCCTGGCCACAGTAGGATTTGGAGTCTGCACACCATTACTTCCATATGGATGGAAACACGCTGCTTTTTCTGGTTTGTTTTTTTCTATCCTTCTACCATCCTTCTTGGAATATGTTTTATTATGAACACTGTGCTAATAAGGGGAGGGCAGAAGAAGCCCATCCATGTCACAAGGAGGGCAAGGGCATCTCCAAGGGATGACATTCATTCCTAGTGCATTTAAACCCTCACTTGACTGTTGCAGAACTCAGTTGATACAGATTAGTTGGGTTTGTGTTGCAGGAGGGTACATGTGTATGTAACTGTAAATGTGAATTACATGTTTAAAGATCCTTTAACTACATGATGCCTGCAAGTAAAGGGGCAGGGGGTGGGAGAGTGACAAATGTTTGGAAGATGGGGCAATGCCTCATCTTGAATGATTTTTTCCAGACAGATGAGAATTTACTGTAAGTCTTGGAAAGTAAGACTGGATGCTATTTTTGCAAGGAAAGACCCCTCAGAAGCAGCCCTGTGAAAAGTAGAACGCCCAGCTCTCCATCTGTTTATGGGGTGCTCAGTCCATCATTGCAGGATTAAAACTTGGTGAACCTATAGTGGAATTAAGAACTAAGGCTAACTTTATTTTCAGAAGGGTCAATTTGGATAACATGAAATACCTTGTTTTATGTTAGGTTTGCTTCTTTGGCAATTTATGACAGAGCACAGTCTGAAGTTCTGCAAAATGTTCAAATAAGACTCTTCATTTTACATGGGAGAGGGGGAAAGGTTTAACAGCATAATGAGAAAGAAAACACTGATAGGCAGTATTTAATTCACTTTTTTATGTACAAAACATAGATTGTTGCTAGGAAATGGTAGGGTGTCAATGGAGCACTCATGACAGCACTGTAATTCTTCTTGAAACAGAGGTTGAGCAGTCAGCACAGCTGTAGGTCTAATGCTAAAGGTTTTTGGCAATGTGTTTAAGAAAACAGTCTTAATTGTGTCCCAACTTCTGCTTCTTTTGAACAAACACTGGAAAAAAACAGGTTGCTGTCAGTTATCGTGCCTTTATAGATGAGTAACTGCCTTGCTGAAGTTCTGATGTGCCTGCAGTCCTGTTTTTTCAATCATTTGCATCCTCTGTATTATCAGCTGAGGAGTTGTATGTCAACTGTGTTGTGTCCTATAACCATTTACAATGCTGGAGAGACCCAGGGAAGGAAGACAGTAAATCCAGCAGCATGCTGCATTTTTTTGCTGAGGAATCCTTGGAAGAGATGATAGGTGAGGTTATCCCACTCAGAGGTGTTCCCATATATCTCTTTCTCTGGAGGAGGAGATAGGTCTAAGCTAGGAAGAATTCTACCAACTGTTGTGGAGCCTCCTCTTGATGCTATTTTCAAAATAAAATTGGTCTATACCAGCTGTGGTATGTAGTAAGAGGTTGTGATCCTAACACTGACAAAAATATAAAAGAAAAAGCAGCCAAATGAGGTAGTTCTCACCTATTTGCAAAGAGTTGCTATGTTCTAGCTGACAGAGGATTTAAATACAAGAAATATTGAGACTTGTTTTTCCTTAAATTTCTGCCTCTTTTAGCAAATATTTGAAGAGACGAAATCCAAAAACTTCTGTATCTCTGCACTGGTCCTTTCTGAATCAGATTTTTTTTTTCCCAGCTTAGCTGTAGTTCTGTTTCTGATGAATAATAACTTTGCCTAGACATCATAGGAAATAATTGCATTTGGGCACACAATGAAACTTCCTGGACTGGTGAAGAAAACACACCTTCCCATTGTCCTCATGTTGTGTCAGTGAGCAGTCATTCTCTTCAAAATATTGGTAATTGCTGTCATGGTAACAAAACAAAAACATATGTGGCAACTATTATTAGCTTTGCACATGTGATATCTCTCCTGGCTGTAAAACACTTCAGCGTTTAACCAGGACAAGAGGTGTCCTCTCGTTTAAGCCTGGCATGGGTAATTTTTTTCTGAACAATGGTACAGGTATATGTGGGGGGAGGGGGGGTTGTTTTGGTTTGCATTGTTTTGTTTTGTTGGGTTTTTTCAGGCAGATGGGCAGCAGGTTTAGAGGTAGGAGGGGAATGACAGGACAACCACTGCAGAGTGATTATTCCTAGCAGCTATTTGCATTACTCATGAACACCTCTACAGCTGGGATGGGGTTGGTACTGGAATTCTGGGGGCCCTGGCAATACCAGCCTTTGAGTTCTTTAGCACAAGATGAACCAAGCAAATATGACCACAGGAGCTTCACAGGAAGTTGTGGTCTTGTTGTAATTTGTAGCAAAAAAGGTTCCTCAAATGGCTGTAGCAAAACAGCCAAGAAAAGAGTGGGTAGGAAGGTGAGATAAGCTGGCAGGGAGGGAACACTTTTGGAGGAATGGGGGTGAGTTATGAAAGTGTGCACAGCTTTCGTGTGTGACCTTTTTTTTTTGCAATAACAATTTATTGCAAAAATTTAATGTGTTTCATGCATCTTTTTTTTTTTTTCTCTGCCTTCTTTGTTCCAGCTAGCAATGACTTGTAAGAATTGTGAAGAGAACTCAGAAACATCCTACCCTAGCTGACTATTAGGGAGCATTTAATAGTAAATGATTGTCTTAGGATGCAATTCTACTGAGCTGGGGAAGAAAACGGAGCTTGAGGCATTTTTTAGAATGTAGATTTGCTTCCTGTTCTGAAGAAGGCATGCTGACCTTGCCACTATTGTGTTTGATTCTAGGGAGGAGGATACAAAAAGATAGAAGAAAGAAGATTGTAACAGAGGATTAATTAGCTCCTAATACTAATAATTAGATTTTCAATCCACACAGTTCTGTGGCATGTCACAGGCTACCTAAAATTTGAGAAAGGGTGGAGAGTCATATTTAGCTTTCAGTCAGTATGTATAACACTCTGAAAAAAATATATTCTCCCTTCTTAATATTGAAAATCCACTCTTGTCAGTGAGAGGGAAAGGTGCAAAATGAACATAGGTCTAACTTGCACTAGAGGAAAATAAGCTATACTGGATAATTTTTTTCATTTCCTCTTATTACACTGAAGCTCTTACCAATTAAAAAAAAAATCAAGTCATTTGATACAAAACTGTTACAAGGGGCACATACTTGATCGCAGTTTGTTCTCCTTTGAGCAATTTTGTCATTAATACACTTGATGCCTTCTTAAATTGTTTTAACACATCATTGGTCTTCCAGTCATCACCTTATTTTCTCATCCTGGTGCTACTACAATTGGCCCAACAGTGAAAAATGTGCTAAGAAAAACTTGAATGATTCTGCTCCAGTCTTTGACAGAAATAAACATGAACATGTCATCAAGAACCAACACTTTTATCTCTGCAAAGACAATGTGTAAACTATTAGATTAAGGAAACAAGTTCCAGGTTTTAGTGATATACTGGGTTTTTTTGTTTGTTTTTTTTTTGATGTCTTGGTGGATTAACAAAATTTTATAATTATTCTAATTGTTCATACATGGACTGTCACTACAAATATAAAATTCGATATCTTTTATTAAAGTATTAAAGCAATCTTTTACTGCAACTTGTAAACACAGGAAGAGAGAAGATATTATGCTCTTAAATGTTTAGAAGCTTTTCTAAAAATAATTTTTCTGCTTCAAGGTACAAAATTGATTTAAAGCACTGCTTCTATTTGATGGAACTCTACAAAGTTTTTTTCAGAAGTCTGTCACATTCTTTATGTGTAGAGTAAGGCCATTGCAGTATCAGTAGCTGCATTGAAACTTGGTCAAATTTAGTCATATTTTTATCATGCTTATTGAACTAAAGCCAAAGTCTTAAGTGTTACCTGTATTGAGTATACTTTTCACCTTCCTTCAGTTACTGCACTGTATCTTTGCTAACTTCCTCCCCCGATTTAGACAGTGTTAGAAGGACTTAGTAAGGCAGTGTCTGCTGCTTGCCAAGGCGGCAGGGGGAACAGATCAATAAATATTGATTGAAGGGTAGATGAGGAGCTGAAGGAGTGACAGTCCATGACTGCAAGATTGACTGATAATAAGTGCACAGTAAGCAAGATCAGAGAATCAATCAGGTTGGCGACCTGTGAGATGGAGTCCAGCCTTTGGCTGATCACCACCTTGTCAAAGAGACCACGCCACTGAGTGCCACGTCCAGTTGTTGCATGAATACCTACAGGGATGGTGATTTCACCACCTCCCTTGACAGCCCATTCCTATGTTTAACAGCTCCTTTCCATGAGCAAATTCCCCTTGATGTCCAACCTGCAACTCCCCTGGGGCAGCTTGAGGCCGTTTCCTTTTGTCCTGTTGCTGGTTGCCTGGGAAGAGAGGCCGACTGCCACCTTCCTACCACCTCATTTCGGGCAGTTGTGGGAGATCTGTACATTATACCAAATTGCAATGTGCAGAATGTGGGTTGGCCTTTTTTTCTCTCATTCATTTTCAGGCAGTCGAAAGCCAGGCACTTGCAATCCAAGTGCTTGTAGTAAGTGTATTTCAGACTTTGATGACCACAATAAGTGGCAAAATAACTGCGTGGAAGCCAGAAATTACTGATGCTTGTTTTACAATCAATGAGGGATGCTTTCTCTCTTTCCAGTAGTTTTCTGCATAATATCTCACTTCTTGGCGCAGTTAAACACATTCACTGCAAATCAAATGCCATTAGCTTTTATCAATAGTTTATACAGAAATTAACTTTGAAATTTTCACTTCCTTTCTACATAAACTTCAGGAATTTCCAGCTCTTGCTGTGCTTCCAGTCTGTTAATAGTCTTTCTTTAACATCTTTAAGTTAGGTCCCAACAGCTTTGATTTGTTTTAGAATAATGTTAACTCATCATTAGGATTTGGAGTGAATTGTTCTGAAAAGCAGGAACTACAGAACTGACTTGAAGCACGAGAAAAGTGATCTGAGGGAATTGCTTCTCGTAACTAAATTTTAAATTCAAAACCTTGTCTTTTCCCTCGTCCTCCTAGTCTTGCAAGTGGGGATAGGCTCTGTATTTCTATCTAGCACGGGTTCACATTTACCCTGCTAAGCAGAACTCAGTACCTTGTGAAAACACATGGACAGCACAAACTACTGGGTTAGCACTCCAGGACTGACAGACATCCTACTCCAGTTCTGTACAGTGTGGTTTAATTACACTGGTATGAAATAGATTGACTAGGCATATGTTGGGATGTACCTCCTTCACTCACTGAGTATTTTTCTTGCACTGTACAAATATTTGTTCTGTCTCATTTTCTGGAACATATTTGGAATTATTTTAAAAATAATAATAGGAAAAAGAATAGCACTCTTTGAGCCGTGCAAATCTTAAAGTATAATTTTTTTACACGCCTTTCAATCTTACCTTTAGCATGGCTGCAGAAGAAAAATGGCATTTGAACTTCAAAGGTTAGGTTAGCTGAGTGTTGATTAAATGTAATATAATGAAGCTAAGCTAAAACTGACTGCTTGTAACTTCATATATATATTTGTTTTATATAGAGAAAATTGGAAACTTTTCTGTATTCTGTGCTGATAGTATGCATGATATTGGATCTAAAAGTTTCTGCTTACAGGGCTCTATCTTTAAAATATTAATTGGAATGAAATATCTGTTGTATTTCTTATTCAGATATTTTTTGAACAGCCATGTTTGTCTTTTTTCCACTCAACTGAAGGATGCTAATCTAATGTAGAAAAAATACAATATTCAGTCAAATGTCCACAGGCAGGATTTGTATGAATCACAAAACAATTGAAAATGGTATCTTATGTATTCTGTACCTTGTTTGATCTTTTTTCTGTAACAACATGGTAGACAAAATCTTGATCACAGTGAAGATGATTTGACTTAAGTGTGGTTAAGCAAAATTTTGGAGGCAAAATTTGCTGTAGGTATCTAGAATGCTCTTTTCTGTTCTGTCTAGTGCCAAACTATGAACAGTATAAGGAAGCAGGTCAGAAGAACTCAGAAATATCTATGAGAGAGAGGAGGAAAAGATGCTGTATTAGGAACCTCTGATATGGAAAACGGGGCAGGATATGCCTTGGTCTTCACATTCAGTCTGAGTAATTTTTCTTCTGAACAACCAGATGGTGTTTCTCTCTTGCTGCCCATCCTCCATCTAAGGAGAGCAGCAGTTTTCTAAAGTAATAAAAATCTGTAGGTTGGCCCTTATTGATGTTTGAAAATCAAATAAAGAGTAAAACTCTGGAAAGCATTTGATGCTGTTATTAAAAAATTGTAGGAAAGAGGGAGGGAGAGAGAAAATAAGAGAAAAAAGTAAGTATTTTGGTAAAATAACAGTGAACAGTCACCCTTTTCTGCCATGCTGTGCAAAGGCAGAATTGAAATTATTTTATTGGAATTTGCATTTTGACACTTGTAAGGGAAATAGTAAATCCTCAAATTTTTTTGAGATCATGAGGATAATTATACTTCCTTGGACATGTTTGGACCTTTATTATTTGGGTGTGTGCCTTTTGCTGCATATTGTACTGTTAGCCAAACTGAGTGGGCACCATAGAGTGTAGAGAAAGCAGCTTCCAGGTTTCTAAGTCACCTGTTTGTTTGTCAGCTTGGTTAATCCAGGTAAGTGGCCCCAAAGTTAAATATCAGCACCCTCAACTGGGAATAAATACAGTTGCATTTTTAAATCTCTGGACAACAAACACTGCACTCTATTTATCAGGCACAAACAAGCTCTACCTTTTGAAAGTAGTGGCAGATTTTCCAAATAATACTTTTCCATACCATTACATACTAAATGAAGCTCTAACAAAGGTTCTTTCGTACTTTGAGAACAGTCAATCTGAAGACTGTAATATTTTTGAAGGCTTTGGGGTTGTTGTTCTTTTCCATTATCTTGTTCTTTTACTGCTGCCTCAGAGCCAGAGTTCTGAGGATTTTGTTCTCTTATCTTCTGGTCATTAAACTACAGTGTGAAACGTGTCCCACTGAGCTCACACAATACAGGTTAAACTGCTTCTGATATAAGACACACAAAAAACTTGCAACACTGCTCTTGATGAATGAAATTACTGAATATCTTTTGGAGCACTAACATTTCACTTCTGCTTTTAAAACAAAGTCAGAATCCTCTGCGTGATGACAATGAATGAATTAACAGTTCATGTGTGCACAGGCTTTCTTAAGCAGTAATACGGAGCTTCTATTTCAAATTATTTGCTTCTCTAGGCCTTCTGTTTTAAGGTGCTTCCTTTGTCTTAGGGCTTGGCCAATGTTAATAAAATATAAATATTTATACTGGCCTTTGAATTGTTAACTGACTCAAGCAACAGCTTAGCAACTGAGATAACAGAAGTTATCTCTAGCATTCTGTTCTTACCATGCCACTTTCCTGCCAGAAATGCTATGAAAGGCTCCAGAAAAAATCGTCTCCTGGCCAATGGTGCACAGGGACTAGAACATTTTTGAAGTTTACTAATAAAAATACTGGCCTGCAATGACTCATGCTGCTATGCAGTAGCATTCCAGTTGTAATTCGGGCTAGCCTTGAGACTTGATTTAAGAATGAAATGAGTGGATGAAGTTATAACACTGTGGGTGTGATGAGCACAGAAAGGCTCATTGATATTTGCACTAAGTCATAAAGCTGCAGACATAATTTTCTAGAAGTCTGAGTTAGCAGATCCTCATGGACTTGCTTTAAATGAAGCCCTGCAATGTGCATGTGTGTGTGTCCTATATCAGTATAAGTAATATATATATGTGTACTTCAGATAAAGAACAGCGCAAATAATTCTCCATTTTAAAGTGCTTCTTTTGCTGCTCTTCTTTGTGTTTTGTGTGTTGGGGGTTTTTGTTTGGTTGGGGTTTTGTTGTTTGGGTTTTTTTTAAAAGAAAGTAGATATGTCTATAATTTCATATAACCATGAAATGATAGACAGGCTTGGGTTGGAAGGGATCTTAAAAGAAATCTAGTTCCAAACTCCCTGCCTTGGGTAGGGACGCCTTTCACTAGACCAGGTTACTCAGAGCCCCATCCAACCTGACCTTGAACACTTCCAGGGATGGGGCATCCACAGCTTCTCTGAGAAATCTGTTCCAGTGCCTCACCACCTCCACAGCACAGAATCTAATCCTACTCTCTTTCACGTTGAAGCCATTCCCCCTTTCCTGTCACTACCTAGCCTTGTAAAAAGTCTCTCTCCATCTTTCCTGCGGGCTCCCTTTAGGTACTGGAAAGCCCCAGAGAGGTCACCCTGCAGCCTTCTTCAGGCTGAGCAATCCCAACTCTCTCAGCCTTTCCTCATAGGAAAGGTGCTCCATCCTTATAATGATCTTGGAGGCCTCCTCTGGATTCGTCCCAGCAGGTCAGTGTCCTTCCCATGCTGGGGACCCCGGAGCCGGATGTAGTGCACAGAATGGTATTTCATGAGAGAGGAGCAGAGGTGTATTCCATGAATGATGGAATTTTAGTTGATGGAAAAACATAGGCATACTTTCTTTGTATGGCTTACAGATTAATTAGAGGAAAATATTCTGTTTTCTAATTAAAAACTCAGGAGATTTTTTTTCTACCCTATGCCTAGGAAGTGGATATCAGTGTCTTGGTAAAGTTGAGTTGTGTTTTGTAGACTATTAGCTGTGAATCCCCCTTAAAAATTAAACACCATCTGCACTAACTTAAAATAGTTTTGCATTGTTACACAATCAAGCAATAGCTAGTGCACTAAAAAGACCTGTAAAAACTGTAGCAGTTGTAAAAAAATATATGGTTATGGTTAACTAGAGATTTATTTCATTTGCAATAATCAGTTCTGAAAGATAGTTTGTGATACCTCTTTCTTTCTGAATGATATGATGGGTTGTAGTTTGCTGCTAAAGATTTGCTAGGATAATTCTGACAGGAAGCCAGCACAACAGTGTGCTTGCAGTACAGTAAAATTATAAGTAAGGTAGAGTTTTGATTAATACTACTCTTGGAGGAAAGCTTTCTTCTTTATTCCTCTCAAGCAGTGGGTTGGCACTTCTGTAGTCAGACTGCAGCACTGACTAAGTTGGCTGCTCTTCCCATTTATAAAGTGGAGGAAAGGATGGGAATAGTAACAACACAAGCCTCCTAGTCTTGGACCTTTTTACACCTGGTAGTATTTAATTGCTGTCTGTTTACTTCAGATGTTTCTAGAGGCCCAACTCCTTTGGGCTTTGCAAATTGCCAAGCAGCCTCATGTTACTGCCCTTGGCTGGTACTGCTGGTACTCTGAATATCCAAAAATTAACAGGGCTAGTTCAAGTTCTGAACTAGATTTCAGTCTATGCTTTGCAGCTCCAATTTAGGAGCTCTATCACTGTTCTGGTAAATATAACAATGTTTTTTCTCTTGTTGCCTTGTCTAATGTTTTCTGGCCCTACAAATTTTATCCGTTAGTGTCTCTTAAGAGTATGACCTCTACAATGCGGGTCATGGTGGTTGCAGTAAAGCAAACAGACAAATGTTCAGTCTTCTACCTGCAGATCAGAGCCCCTAAAATTATAATTTAAAAATCAAGAAAGGCTTTTGTGTCCTTCAAAGGTATTTACTCGCTCTCAGGCTGCGACATGGTAAATGAATTGCCTGTCCAGGTAATGTATTTATTACTCTACTGGAACCCCTCCTCATTTAAAAAAATAATATTACAGTGCTTTCTATGTAAAAGTATTTTCCACCTAGAAATGCAATCTTGTAGCCTTAAGCAGAAAGCTAAGGGAAACCAATGTGCCATTAGGGGTGTTGTATGAAATCAGGCTGAAATGTTATGTTTCTTGAAAAATTCTAATGCTCAGAGATCAAGACAGTTGCAAATAAAAGATCAAGTGTCACCTGTACAAGAACTTCAGAAATGTCATTGGTTGCTTTACCAGTTTCTCTCCAAGTCTCAGGTAATTCACTCAGGTAATATTTATATGCAGAATTGGTGCATTTTATTAAAAATTACTTACGATATGAAACAAAAGTCCTTCAGCTCTGAGCTTTATTAAGCTAAGAACAAGCCAGCACTACAAGTAAGTTTTTGGCTTTCAATTTAAATTGCTAATTCTCTTCTATAATTCAGGACACCTCTGCTCACTTTCTCTTTCAAATAATATCATAATATCCTTGTAGAGGAACTGCTGAGGTATGGACATAGGAAGTGGACAGCAAGATCCTGAAGGGCTGGGCCCACGCAGAGGGTTGTGGTCAGTGGCACAAGGTCCAGCTGGAGGCATGATGCTCGTGGTGTAGCCCAGGGATCAATACTGGGTTCAGTCCTGTTTAGTATCTCCATTAAAGATAAGGATGATGGGGCAGAGAGAGAAGCTCAGCAACGTTGCAGATGAAACAAAACTCTGAGGCGTGGGTTATGTACCAGATGGATGTGCTGCAATTCAGAGGGAACTTGGTAGACAGGAGAACTGGGCAGAGGAGCCTCATGAGGTTCAACAGGGGGAAATGCAAAATCCTGCAACCTGGGGAGGAATGACCCTATGCACCAGAACATGCTGGAAGCCCACTGGCTGGAAAGCAGCTCTGCAGAGAGGGACACTGGCATCCTGGGTAGCCTAGAAGGTGCCCACAAGCCAGCAGTATGTCTAAGGCAGCCATCTGTGTTCTGGGCTGCCTAAAACTTCCTTGTCTGTTCTGATGAGACACATCTGGAAGGCTGTGTCCAGTTTTGGTCTCCCCTAATTCAAGTGAGATATGGACTTCCAGGAGCAATTCTAACACAGGCTGACAAGGATGATGAGGGGATTGGAGCACCTCTCATACAAAAAGGGGTTGGGAGAGATGAGAAATCTCATCACTATGTGCAAATATCTGACAGGAGGGAGTTAGGAAGAGGGAGCCCTGCTTCTCACCCTACTGACAGAACAAGAGAAAATGGGCATAAATTGAAATATATTTTATCAGTTGCTCAGGTTTTATACTCCCTGTTGGGCTGAACCATGAACTCACTTCCCCCATGCTGGTCAGGCTGCCACAGTCTACTAGCCACTCTCCACTAGTCACCTCAAGGCATCTAACCCAATGACCCACTTTTACACTCATATGTCCACGTAAAGAATATCCTTCAGCACCCTTTGTTCTAAGATAAGCCTTCATTTTAAATAAATAATTGGTGATCGTTATTTATATACTCTCCGAAATAATTATTCTTTTGGTCATCTTTGATCCTTCTTCTGTTGCCAGAGGTTTTGGTTCAGTTTCAGTGGTTGAAGATCAGAGTAACTAAACAGTAAGGAAGAATAGTTGGACACTGAGTAAAATGTCAAGGCTTGAAGACAGATTAGATAGTTTTCATTCAGATTCAAGTGAAGTAAAATGCTTCAACCTGCAGATATGTATCTCGAAAGCTGCAGCTGCAGACTGTCATATATTAGTTACTGTTCCTGTGTCATTTTGCTGCCTTACTAACAGATTTTTTACTACTAGATTTCATATTTTGAGCAGTTTACTCTCCTCAGTAGTTTATTTTATTTTTTTTATCCTAATTTATTAACTTCTAAGGTGTCTTAATGAGCCCTGAATTCTTATGATCTTTTATATTCCAAATTGGGAAAAGTATTCTATTTGAATATATGCAACGAATGTATTTTAGACAGGATATGGGGATGTTTGAAACTAACTAAGCATTGCTACTGTTTTCCCCAAATGGACTGGCTGACTATTAGATTATGTAAGTTGATATCAATTTCCATTTTATAGCAAACAGAATCAAATCAATTAAATTTGTTCAGTTCCTGATCTATGAACATGAAGAAAGAAGTTTCAGTTTAGACAATGCTTAATTTTTTAAGGAAGTGGGGTGTTAGTGGGTGTGGAAGAAAGAGTAAGAGAAAGATATAAAATAAGTTATTTAACATTAGATTTATATATGTTTTTATACAAACTTGTATAAAAACTCAGAAGCAAGCAAGATGTTTTTCTACATTTCTAAACCAGATCAGAACTAAAAAGAACTTTTGGTAGTAAAATGTTCAGTTGAGGACATGAAGAAAACAAATCATGAAACTGTAAAGCCATGACTTTTTTAACTGTGAGAATTTGTTTTCCAAGTTTAACATATTAACATTAAATGATTTTTTAACCTAGTTGTTATGACTTTCTCTGTGCTGTAAGGATTTAATGTCATCAGTTCAAGATTTTTTTGTCATTAAATAATATTTTAAAAAATCCAATGATCTTGCATTTCCTTTGAGAAACCAGAGTTTTAGAGCTCTTGAGTGCTGATGGAGATAATCAGCACATTCTAATTTTTGTTGATTTTGAGGTACAGAAGCACTGGAGACTCTTAAGGCTTTCTTGCTGAACTGCTAGCTATATCTGGGGCTGGTAGAGACAAATTCTCAGAAGAATCTTCAGCTGCAGTATGGCAAAACCCTAAAACTCAACATTCAAACTTGGTAGGAAAAGTCAAGATATAAACTAAGAATTCCATATAAACATGTGGCTAAAATAGCATATAAATATGTGTTTTAAAATATAATTTTTTAATAAAAAGAGATATAGCTGGCAATATATTAACACAGAATTCTTTTTTAATTTATTAGTGTTTCATTAATCGCCATTAATTAGAAGAAGGAGAGATTTTGAAATTTCAAATGAAAAAGAATGGAGTTTAGGGAGTTTTTATTTAAATTTTTATTTTATTTTGTTAATTTTTATTTTTTATGGGGAGTGGAAAAAACAAGATCTTAGATTAACTGTAAATTGATCTTCCTATGTTATTTGAGGTAAACAAAAAATAATATTTACTTTTAATTTAGATTACATTAAAGTTTGGTGTTGATATTTAAATAGAAATGTAAATTTAGAGCAAAGTTCAAATTCTATTAATTGATCTGGTAGTCTCTTTTCCATTAAACAGAATAAATGAAATTTCACTCTTAAAAGTAAATATACTCCCTTACATCCCTTTCAATTTTCAGTTTTCCGAAGGTTTGACTTTGATAGAACCTGAAGGCAGAGATGGGATTTTCCTGACAGGCATGGTGGGATTTTTTTGTAAGTTGTGATTTTTATAGTTTCCAGTGTCTAGCACTCTGTTTTTATAAATAAGGTTTATAGTAGGCATGAGGAAGAAAACAACTATTTTCAACACTTGACAAAATTGATGGAGCTTAGCTTTTTTTTTCTTTCAACCATGTGCTACATGAAAAACTTGCATAGCATAGAGAAATAACCAGTCTATATTTTCTTTCCTTAAACTGATGCAGCATTTTGAAATGAAACTAGTAGGTAACACGTGCATGATTTCATTATAACTTCAGGATCAATGCACAAAACAGTAACGCAATGAACAGAAATGCAGAAACCTTAATTGCTTTAAGATTTTTTTTCTGTTGCTATAGTGATCCTGAGAAAACTCTAATACAACAACCGAAGCAACTTCCGGCCATGGAAGCAATCCAAAAATCAGAACAAAAGCCTCCTAAAAACTGGATGTGACGTCCTGGATTGTTATCATTCAGCATACATGTCTTAGTAAATTAGCAACCTTTCCTAGTCCTAGAGTGCTGCAGCTTCTTGTCTAGGGGGGAGAGACCAGGTAAGTGTATTCTGGGGGAAAAGTGTCCAGATCTTCCACTGAAACTTCCAGTTTTACAATAGATTTAGTGGGCTACTGGTTTTGACATATGTTTTACAGACATGAGACAATTACACTCTTCTTCAACAGTTTAAACTTAAAAATGCATTGTACCTCTCTGAATATCTTTTGTCATGAACATTACTGACCTTATTTTCATTCCTTCTCTCTTCTGGTCTTTGAGGATGTGTCCTTTTGCCTGCTGCTGAGAGAATAGCTGAGGTGAGTGGCACAGGAATACAACAAGGCCAGGAAAGGGCAAGGGAAAAGCAAGTTGTTGCCACATATCCTAGTATCCTGGTCTCCCAAACAGCAGCAGGAAAACTAAGCCAAGCCTTCCAGATATTAGCCACATATTTGCCTCATATCAGGCCATCTCCTTTAGCTGTTTGCAGGAGCAATTTAGACCCATTCTGCTCATCCTTAGAACAGCTGCATTCAATCTTGCCTGTGCCATTGAGAAATCTCAAGCCGGTTTGGAGGCAATCTAATGAGGATGCAGTAATAGAATTGACATCATGTGTAGGCAACTTTTATGTTACTGGTTCTCTAATAAACTGAAAATGATTTTATTTTTATGAGAGACATACCCATATTTTGGTGAAAAGATTTGCTTTTCAAAGGGTTAGATGTTGTCTGAGAAGTAATTCCTAGAAGTCTACAGCTACAAAGGAAACCTGCAGACATAATGCCTAGTCATTTTCTGAGTTAAAAAATCGGGTTTGAAACTGTCAAACTATACTTGTATCTTAAATCAAATACCCTCTGTCAAGGGTAAGAGAAACATGGAAATTCATCTGGGTATCAACAGAAGTTTTAGAAAGGTGTTAAATCCATCTTCAGAGAACTCGAAGCTAAACATATCAGTCATAAAATTAAGTGACACAAGGCTGCTAGGGCTTTTTTTTGCCCCTGTACCTACATTACCAAAATGGTTTGAAATGGGCATAAATATTCTTCTTTGCTGCCTTGATGCAGAACACTGGCTTTGTGGCTAGCAATGCTTAGAAAGATGCTTGTCTCAACAACTGCAGTGCAGGAGGACAAAATGTGAAAGCATTCTTGCACCTTGGCAAAAGAGAGTGGGCACAGAATTCAGAAAGTGTGTTCAATATTTAGATTAAATTTTATGTTATTCTTACTAGAAAAAAACAGTAGCAGCACTGCAGGGAAAATAACAGGTGTATTTTGTGGTTTTACAGAAAATATTTGGAAAATACTTGAGTTCAACACCTGGAAATACTTTTTTAGCTTGTACAAGAGATTTCAGTGGGCCTCTTAGCCTAAAGAAATTCCTTTCTACCACAGAAGATGAAAAATGTTGGTGAGCTATAGGAAGAAATTTAATTACAGTGGTATTTTCCAAAACACTCTTCTTAGATCTGTAGTGACTTTCATGACAAAGGTATTCCAACAAAACAAAATCTTTCTGATCACAGAAGACCTATTTTTTGTTAGTTCTTTATTCTGCTTCTGGTTACTGGCAAGTGTTTGACATTTCCTTTGTTAAATTGAAGGAGTGTTTCACAATTTTTTTTTTTCAGAAAGAGAAATGGTAAGTTTTACATAAATTTTTTCCTACCTTGCCTAGTCCAAGACATAGAGAATAGAATAATTGCTTTAAAATGAGAAGTAAACAACCACAAAGAAGGTTTCCGTATAAAGAGTGTCAAAACACTGGCATATGAGAACCTGAGCTCTCAACTTTCATGTTAGTATTTAAAAATATGTATTTTACATCTGTGGAACTATAACAGAGTCTGCACACTCTTCCTACAAAGCAACAAGTAGACTCTTCTTTCCAGATCTTTGATTCAAGATTAAAATCTTTATGTGGGAAATACTCCTCATTCTGGAAACCTCACACATAAGGTTTTGTAAATGCCCTTTCAATCTAGACCATGCTCTCTTAACTTTGAAGTTGCAGCCAGTGCTTTCTGCAAACAGAATTCTGAGAGGAAAAGGTTCCTTTTATAGCCTGCAATCTGATTCAGCATTGCTTTGTTCACCTATAAATTCCATGTGGCTTGTGCGGAGTGGAGCATCGTTCCCCCAGGAGAGTAGAGATTACAAATGTCTGGGTAAAGAAGTGGCCAAACTTTTTTCTTGTAACCTGGGTTGCTGTAAAAGATAGCAACTGTCTTGGCTGTCTCCAGTTTTGGCTGGAGGGTGTTGAGAAACACTGTGGGTGTGTTTATGCACATTTGCCTAAATTGAATGTATTTTTGCCCACACTGAAATTTGATGATTGATCTTTCTAATAAGTAAGAGCTTTGAGCAGGTACAAGTGCAGTTTTAAATTAATGTGCTTCATTAGTCAATAATTTGAACAGTAGGAAGTCTGGCCAAGGAGCAACTGGTCCACTTCCCTGAGCCCTGATTCTGGCTGCTACATCCTGTTCTGCTGATGAGCATGAACCATATGGTTTGCTGATTTTTAGATCACAGTCTTGAGTAGAAATTAAGAGTTAACTGGAGTAAGTGTAAATTACTTTAGAAGAGTGTTTATTAAAGTACTGAAAACTTGCAATTACATAACTCCTTTGGAGGTATCAGGCACCTTTGAGAGTATCTTGTAGTTTGGTCTGCCTGTTTTCCTGCTACTTTTTATACTCATATTAGGTGATGGAACAAAGGAGATCAATTTTCTACGGTATGAAGATACAAATTGGGTTTCTCTGCTTGACTTTAAGTACCAGAAGAGCCATTTCAACCTCACCTGAGTCTCATTAAAACTTCATGTAAAACAGAGAGGCTGATCATGCAGCCACATAAGCTTTGTTACCTTAATAAGAAGTGAGATGCTCTTTCCATGAAGAAAAATTGGTGAGACCGGAGGTAGACATTTTTGTTTGCTTGTTTTTAACAGGGACCCATGTGTGATCAGACCACTACCAAATGGATGGCAGAGTTTGCTGTGCTAAATATGCCTAAAATATCCAGAGTTCTTTGTGGTCAGTGTTGAGGAGTACATTTAGTGCTCATACATGGAGCACAGCTCGGCGTGCAGTTGCAGCTGGAGCGGCAGGTTGGGGTCTGGGTGCAGGAGCCCAAGCCCCAGGCAAAAGACCGTGACCTGCCCAGAAACCTGTGGCCCAGCCATGTGACTGGACACTCAGAGAAACTTCAGGAGCCGATGACTGCAGACTTTCCCACACTTAGAGTGTGAGGATATAAAAGCCCAGTGGTTTCTTTATGCAGGGTCCCTCCTTGCAGGCACTGAGCTTGAGCTGTTGTTTTGTTATTGCTCCAAAATTAAATTATTTTAAGGATCTGGACATCAGAGATTCTGCTATAGGAAGCCTAGGGTTGAGTCCATAAGGAAACCTGGTGTGACTGTGAGTATGGGGGGTGCAGATGCAAAGGGGCCTTGGTCCCAGTGTAGGTAGTGCCAGAGTAGCTCCTGGATGGTCAGACAGGGAAGTTTCCTTAATAATTGTCCTCCTTTAACCACTCAACTGTTGACTGAAATTATCTTGTAGCATTAAAACTTTTAGTGGGTTCTGCAGCATTTTACCTGTTATCAGTCACTTTTGCCATGCACACAGGCAAGAACTGCTGGTTGAGTGGAATGGGGTGGAGAAATTGGGTATTACAATGAGAAGGATCTGGAGGTACTGAACTAAGAAAAAGGTAGTAACAGGTTACTTTGCAGGACCTTTCTCTACATTTCATTCTTTGATGTTCAGCTGCTTTTCCAAAGCTGATAAGATCTGCAAGGGGCTGCAAGTGCAGATTAGCCCCAATTAAATGCTATTTCGAGGAACAAACAGTGCATAAGTCACTTGCACATTTTGTGTGCTGGTGAAGCAAGTTACAGACTGCTTTGAGTATTCTCAGTTCAAGCAACTTTGATTGGATAAGGGTGTGGAGTTTAATTAATTTTGTCATCATTTTGGTGTCTATTTGAATATTTACACCATTACTACATGACTAATGTCATGTAGCAGCCATAGGAGTGCAAGCAAAAACTGTACTTTCTGTGTTGCCTTGCTTTTTGTAGCCTTTGTACGTATTTTGACAGGGCTTTCTGTGAAGTTCTAAGTGGTTGGAATATCCACTGACCTAAAAATTGCTGTCAATGCAAATTGCTGTAAATATGCAAGTATTTGTTGTAAATGCCTGTGATGATTGGTGAACTGTAGCACTTCATGCAGGATCTGCTGAGATTAAGGACAGAGTTTACACTGAAAATAACTTTTTAAAAAAAAATTAACAACAACAACAAAAGAACAAACTATTGTAACTTCCTTTGTTTTCTACTGGTTTTTTTCCTCAAATTATTTTTATAGAAATTACTAATGTCTTTGTTTTCAACACCTAGAATGAAATTTTATTTGATATTTTTTTTCATGCATTCATATTTTTTGTTTCATTCTTTTCCCCCCAAGTACTCTGTGAGTCAGATCTGTTAGTGCAAGGTGTGGATTTCTGGCAGTATCTCAAGTAAATACATTCTGGAATCATCTGTTTGTTGTTCAACTGATAGCACTAATGTTTCCCACAACCCAAGAAGCAAATGAGCACCTTTAAAGAATTTAGGTGAAAAATCCTGAGATGGAGTGGATATTGGTTTTAAAGGCTGTTTTTTGGTTTTAGCTGGTTCTCAGGATTCTAGTCATAGTATACTTACTTATGCTTCAGAAATATTGTCTGAAAACTAGATAAAAGCAGAATGGCTTGTAAAAAAACATGGAGGCACCAAAGTGTACTTTTTATCATTCCAGAAGGAGTTTAAACTACAGCCACCCAACAAACAGCTGAATCAAGGTGTTTTCAGCAGTTTGAGGTTCTGTATCATATGGATATCAAGACATCTTTGGGTGTCAGCAGTTAGAGGTTGGGTTTTTTTATAGGGAAAGACACTTGGCAAGTGCAGTGCTGTACAGTCTAATTGACAAAGCCCTTAAAGATGACAGAGTTAAATCTGAAAATGGAGATGTATTATTTCCAGTTGTGACATTTGTTTTACTTGTTGAAATAGAGACTTGTCCAGTTGCTTGTTATGAACAGTTCGCATAGCCTTCAGATGCAGTCCGTAATGCAGAGCAGTAACGAGGAGCCCTGACATTTTTCCTAGTGTTGTTCTTAAAAGTAGCCTTTGCCTTGTGCCCTCTGGGAACATATGTAGTTTTAATGTGCATAGAAGGAAGAACTACTTATCAAGAGCATGAAGTAAAATTTTCAATCCAACAAAATTTTTCACAAATTTTTCAAGGGAGATCTGAAAACAAACAACCAATTGCTTGCAGTTTTGTTGGCTTTTTTAATTAACTGTTTATTGGTGCATTGTATTGTGACTTATTTAGGTCATGGTATGTTTCTACATAGCTGCCCTTCTTTACCGGTTCAATAGAAATGCTAATTTTCTCCTGTGTATGCACACACTGTCTCTCACAAAATGCTGCTGGGGATGTTATACTTCCAAGAGGCCAGTTTGACAGTCTTTTCAACTGAATGGTTGGGGTTTTCTACAGAGCAGTGCTTGCTGTGGAATGTATGAAAAGATAATGAAAATTTCTCAATAATAATTAATAAAAAGAGTCCAGCTATCTGTTTCTGCTTTGTGTGTTCCTGATACAAATAGATGAGGAATTTTTTTAAAGGCCATGTAAAATGCTTAGTCTCTCTTCTGCACCAGCCCCTGATGGCTTACCCTTCACTTACTCAATTGTTTGGGTTATGTTTACTAGTCATTATTGACCTCTTTGTTAACATAGCTACTGTTGACATCACTCCCTATCCGAGAGAGATAAGGCCTTGTGTTCTGTTGCATCGTTACAGGGCAGCTCTCCAAGTGCAAAGTGCTCATCTATATTGGAAATATTTGTCTTTAGAGCTTTGTAATGAGACTTGTTTACATGGGGGATGGGAGAAGAAAAATGCCTCTAAATGAATGCAGTAGTCTCAGTATAAAACCCCACAATAATTCAGTGAAATAGCAAGGACAATGTATTTTCCAGCTGCTGTTTGTAGATCCCTGTTGCTAGGGTGCTTGATATCACAGAGTATAACCCTGTCCCATGGTTACCGTCTGCCTATCTTTGCTTTTCTTGACAACGAGGTTAAAGACTATACCCTCATTACTTATCTGATTAGAACCAGCTCAGAAAATTAAAGCTAAGAGAAAAAAATCTTATAAAGCTCATGTAACCATCAGGATGTTGGATTTCATTAATGAACTGCTAAACCTGTGAATGACTCATTGGAGAGGTGGACATGGAAACCTGTCCTGCTTGCATTCATTTTATTGACTTTAATTAGGGGAAACATGTCCTTCAGTGTTATAACACGCTGCTGTAAGAACAATGTCTGCAGAAAAGGGAAGCATTTGCTCTTTAGAACAAGGCTTTGCTTCTTGCATAAAAAGCATGAGCCATTTAATCATGTGATCCCTGGACAACTGGATCATACGTCTAATTGCCCTCATCTGTACTAGTAGGCTGTAGAAGACTGCTCCTTCTCAGTTCACTCAAGCACCTTTTTGATAAGGATTAGTCAGTGTCAAAATGTGTCATAGAATTGCAGAAAGCAAGCAAGCAAGAGTTTTTTTTCTGGAAAAAGCCAAATGTTCTGTGCTTGAAACAAATAAAACAACAAAAAGGAAGAAAATAACACATTAACACCTGTGTTTGGAGGAAAACAAAGCAGAGGTGGAGAAAATGTCACAAGTTTATTCACAAGTTACTAAAATACTCCTTTGGGCTTCTATTTTTCCCTAATTGGTAATTACGTCCCATTGTCTTCAATGGTAAACCTTGTTTACCATTCATGAGCTGAATCGATCTTTCCCTGAACTCATTAGTCCAGCTGTTGGCTGTATTCTAAGCTATGGGGCTGCTTAGTTGCATCTGACATGCTGCTTTCTTTTTCTACCAGCAGTCAGGACCAGAACAGCTCACAGGGCTTTAAACTCCCAAAGAAATCCAACTGCTGTTAGTCTGGGCTGTAAATCCCCTGATTTATTATAATCCCTCAGTGTAGTGACATGCACAGTACTTAAACTTTGAAGTGCCAAGACTGGGGCCGTTGTAAAGCTGAGAAATACACATGCAATCAGCCTTTTTAAGATGAGATATTATGATTAAAAATGCCTCAGTGAGTTTCTCAATTTTTCATTGCATTGATGCCTTGCCATAAAGATTTTTCATCAATAAATTAGCCTTCTTTGAAAGATACTGTCTTAAAAAGATATTCTGAACAACATCTTCCAGTCACCTTGGCATGGCTCGTCTGTTCTGGGAGCATATTGGCCCCAAATTCATGGTTTGTGATAAAAAAGTCTCAGGGTTATTCTTGTGTTTTCACATGAGTAGAATGTGTTCTAGAAATGGCTAAGAATTACTCATTTGTTATGCCTCTTTGGCTGTGCTTTCTCTTTTTTCTGCTTATGTCCAAGCATGGGAGCAGGAATGAAAAATTAAGATGCAGCTGGTCATCTGCAGTCCACCTTCCAAGAAGTGACTTTCTTCACTTGAGTTAAGGTGGTTAATTGACTCTGTATGATCGGCATAAAGGACAGATACCATCAGACTGTTAATGGAGTTTGCAGTTGTGCATCTGCCATACTGAGCATATTTTGGTTAGTGGGAACCATTGATCCTTTTGATTTTCCATTTGTCAACTGAAACCTATTTGAAGGGATGAATAACAGGCTACAGTCATAATGTGACCTACATCTGAATCACCAAACAACATGGTCCCAATTGCGGCGCTGACTTGAAAGAAAAACTCTTTAATGGATAAGTACAGGGTCCAACTTCCACCACTATCTGTAGCTTATCAATCTCCTGTTTTAGATAAACATTAAATGCCTGTAAATGAGCTTCAAACATTCTCTTAGCTGTATGTGAATTATAACCATGTTGCAGTATGAAGGTAAATTTAAATTTAAATGACCCGTTCTGAGGTGGCAGAATATTAGTCCAGGAGGATCATTCTCTGGTTTGACAGGAATTACTTGAAGAGTGTCAAGGAACACCAAACTGAGTATTCCACTAGAAGGATGCATCTAACCGTCCCTTATTATTCCAGTATTCAGGGGCTTTTAAAAAATATTCCTCTGAAAAAGTAGAGTGGAAAAATCACCATCAAAAACTAAGCAGTTCTGCAGGAAGGCTACTGAAGTGTTAAGTTACTATAATTTCCATAAAATACTTATCTTTAAAATGGTTCAGTTGCTTACAACCAGTCCTGTGTCAAATCATATGGTAACAGAGGGGTTAAATTACCAAATTCAATTCCAAAAGAGTTTCTGTTTGTACAAATGTGGCTAGAAATAGCCGACATTACCAGTTCTTAGTTTTATCAGGAATTGTTTGTCAAACTAAACCCTACATGTTAGAGAATTCATAGATGTTCCTGTATACTCGTGGTGCCAACATGATAATTCTGTGAAGTTCTCTGGTTTGTCAGTTGGATTTTCTCTTCCCATGCCTGTACCATAATTTTCTTCCTTGTTTAACTGCTGCTTGTAATGTTTTGTTTTCAAAAGGTCATAAATATACTGGATCTCTAGATGATCCAGTATATTTACCACGTTGGTTAGCTGCACCTTTGTCTAGCTGAGTCTTGAAAACTTTCTGGGCTGGAGATACCAAGTATATCTGGCAATCTGGCTACACAACCCATCCTATGGCAATATTGTTCTGATATTTTTCCTGACTTCCAGCATGAAAATGATAAAGCAGGAGCAGTGTACTTCATCTTGGAACAAGTTCACAGTTCTAAAAAACTTCTTTCTTCAAATGATGCCTAAAACTTTAGCTATCCATATTTTGAAGGGGAAGAAGTGGGTCTTATTTCACACCAATATTTATCCATCTAAACAGGGTAAGAACTTGTACTGGATTGAAAAGTCAGCATATAACATTATTTTTTTTTTAATTTCTTGTAGTGAAAATCCAGCAATCCTGAAAATGGTAATTTCCTTTCTCCTACTCTTCACACCTGCCGCCTTTTTTTCCCAAGATTTTCCAGACACATTCATGGGCATTCCTCTAGGACTGGTTGGAAAGATTATGCAGACTTCCCTAAGAACATTATTATAATAATGTCCTTTGATAAAGGGTTGTTTTATGAAGAACTGTATAAATCATCTACAAGAATCTGAAGCCCTTAAGTGGGTTTAACTGAAGAGTTGTTGTTGTGGTAAAGCACACTCTTATTTTTTTCTGTGTGAAATACTTCTCCACTTCCCAGCTCCACTTTTTACTTAAAATTCTTGTTCACACTACCTTTGAAAAAAGTATAATGATTTGTGCCACACTGCATGTTCTTAAAAATGACAGAAAAACTTTGTTGAGCTATGTCAACCTCCTTCAAGTCAATGTGTGAGAGAAAAATGTTGCTTACTATCTGCAGTCAGTGTTGTCTTTGTGGGTTTAGTGGGTATTTTTTCATGAGTTCTGTGAGGAAGTAATAGGCATGGGTTTGTATGTTTATTTTATTACTGAACATTAGTATGCTGAGAGCATGATGAAGCAGATGATATTCTTTGCTTTGTTGCCCTTGGGAAGGACTCAGACTGTCACAGACTGGCAGCCAAACAGTTTGTTGGAACAGCAGCTTTAGAGTATGACATAATGTGCTTTTGAATCACTTCTGAGTTGGGTCAGGGAGAAGAAAACCTGAAGGATTGACCACAAGGAGAGGATTTGCCTGCTGTCAGGCTGCTGAGGGGCACTGGCCTAGGTATAAGTGAGGCTGTGGGTTTTTCTTTCCACTAGTACAAAAACGTTTAAAGAGCAGACTCCACTTCCAATTTAAAGTGCACTTTGGCACTGGTTCTAGAACAGGCTCCATAACCCTATCTGTTCTCACCTAAAACTTAATTCTACTTTATTTGTAAGCTTCGTCTTGTGAATAATTTTAGTGTAGGAGAGCAACTGAGAACTCTACTGGAAATTACTTAATTCCTCTGCAAATAATGCAGCAACTACTAACACAATGTCTGAAAATGGATTCTTGTGACTTTAAAAGTGAAAAAGTTGTGGAAATCAAGCTCCTATGAGAAATGCCGAGGTGGTGTTCTCCATTTTGCAGATTCCTCTGGAAAACAGCTTTCAACTTTATTGCTAAGCTTTGACTGTATATCACAACTTCTATTAGCATAATTATGCAAAATAATTAGTTAAATTACCTAAATAGCTAAATATACTAGGAGTTGGACTCCATGATCCTTGAGTTTCCCTTTCAACTCAGTGTATTCTCTGATATAGTCTCCAAGGAGAAAGTAGCACAGATTTTTCCAGTGGCGGAAATTATGGCACTGGGAGACAGTGTTTTCAAGAGCAGAGCTTTTTTTGCCATTCTTTGTTCTCACATGAAGCTAAAAAGCTGTTGTAGAAGTGCCATTTTCCATGGCATTTTTAATTCTCATTTAAGGTCAGAATTTCTGGTACTCTATTGCCTTGGTGTTCTGTTGGCTTTCCCTCTGAAGTTCAATTCAGAGGTCTGGTACAAAGGACCCTAATGTATTCCCATTTGATCCAAAGGAGGAAACTGCTGGGAGGTGATGGGGAAGCTGACCAGTATACTAGGAATGAAATTCAGTAGTAAATTAAATGAGAGAATAAATTTGGTCACACATACCAGGCAGACTCTGGCCTCTTGTAAATGCAGCTTTCCAATGTTGCTATCAAGAGATATTTAAAAGAGAAGTAAATTTGAAAGGCTCAATATATTTATATTTCTTGTTCAAGGAGATCTGCCAAGGCACTGTGGGAGGTGTCATGCAATAATTTTTGCATGGAATTTCCAATCTATTCCTGTTCACTAGAATTACCAGACATACTCCTAGCCAGCAGAAAACAGTGTAGCCATTATTGCTGTATGTGGGTCCATGACTTGAAACTGGCTTATTTTTCTTTTTTAACTGTGACACTCCCTCATGTATAGCACAGTTAGATCTGTTCTCTTTTCCTATCTCCATGACTGGAGGTATTTGCTACTTTCTTATTTTATCCTGTTGCGTCTAAATTGGCAGATTTCAGTGGAGGACCAATTAATGAGGCATATAATGTCAGAAATCTCTGTGTGAGACTATACAGGAAGGGATGGTGATTTTTATTTTAAAGCTCATCTCACTTCGCTCACTCACTTATATTTCACTCATTCTGTCAGAAGAACCAAGGTGTGTATATTGAAGTGACACCACTTGAATATACACAGGAGTACTTCTGGCAACATATCCTGGTTTCCACTGCGAGAGAGTTAATTCCTTTCCTAGTAGCTGGTACAGTGCTGTGTATGGACTCAATATGAGACTGATGTTGATAACACACTGATGGCTCAGCTGGTGCTCAGCAGTGCTGACCCTGAGCCAGGAGCTCTTCAGCCTCCTGTGCTTGGCCAGTGAGGAGCTGCACAAGGACATGGGAGGGAGCATGGCCAAGACAGCTGACCCAAACTGGCCAAAGGGACTTTCCCTAGATTCTCTTGTCCAGTATATAAACTGGGGGGAGTTGGCTGGGAGGAGCTGATCACTGCTGGGAGATGGGCTGGGCATCAGTCAGTGGGTGGAGAGGAATGGTACTGTGCATCACTTGTTTCTCTTGGATTTTCTTTTCTCTCTTTTTGTTATCTTGCTTTGCATTATTATTATTAATTACTATTACACTTAAATTTATTTTGATTATTAAACTGTTCTTATCTTAGCCCATGGATTTTACCATTTTTTGATTCTCTTCCCCATCATGATGTGGGGGTAAAGGGAGGGGGAGTAAATGAATGGCTACTTGGTGCTCAGTTGCCAGCTGGGTTTACCCCACAACATAGCAGAACAAGGGGCACTGCTTACTAAGTCCTTGGCATATCCTGGATTATTCATGATCAATAACTACAACCTGGTTCTCCTGAACATACTTTTTGTATCTTTTTAAGTTCACAGTGATTGTTGTCTTTCATTTTTTCATCATGTCCTACCTCTGAGTGTTATTAGATATCATCACTCTTTTATGAATTATCCTTTTGCCTCCTTTTCTGAAAATAGTCTGTCCTTTGTTTGCCTATTTAGAAATCTTGATAAGCTGCATGTTTATGTGCTGAGACTGTGACGACCTGCTGTTCTGCACCAAGGTCTGGAGTGTGGGGAGGTGAGAAAGAAGGTGCAGGGCACTTCCTGCAGCTCAGTAAGAAAGACCTAATAACAAATGGCTTAATAAAATAGCTGCTTTAAGAAGACACAATAAATAAGACAGAATAAAAAGAGGAATGGAGGTGAGGAGGAAACCTTTTATCCCTTCAGACGCTGAGAAGCACACTTGCATGCAGCATGATGTGGGCCCTGGGCAGACTCTCGCACAAACCATCTGTGGAGACAAGTTCCTCCTCTTTGGTCCTTCAAGATATTAAATAATGTTCTTACAAGTAGGCAACTCTACTCCTGAAGGCTGTTGAGGCGAGAACTTCCCGTTGCCCTGTTGGACATGGGCAAGGATATGCCTGTGGAGGTGCCTCTCCTGAAATCCCGGGGGGAGGGACCCTGCAGGGTGGGGGTCTGTCCCTGTCCCTGTCCCCATGTCACGTGTGCCCCATACCTGTTCCTGAGTGGGTGGTTTGGTGTGCCCGGGGCGGGAGAAGAGAGCAGGGTCCCGTGACAGTCGGCTGGAAGTTCCAGTCGTGCGGCTGGAGGAATAAAATCATCTCTGAACATCTACAAAAATATCGCTTCATCTTTCCTTCCAAGTCCATCGCTATCTTATATATTGTTGTAAGGATTCCCCGCACTACAGCAAATGCCGGTTGAGCAGGAGCTGCCTGTGGGCTCCTCTGCAGCAGCCAACTGCTGAGGTGACCCTGCAGACACAGAACATGCACAGCACAGCACAGTGTGAGGGCCACGCTGGGTGTGCAGCACAGCACAGCACAGCACAGCACAGCACAGCACAGCACAGCTCTGCACCTGCTCACACAAGCTGCAATGAGGATCACCAGCTCCTCTAGCTAAAGCAAGTGTTTTCCCAGTCAGGATAAACATTCCCACTGATCCAGGTGTTACCAGCTCTTGCTGTTTGTTTTATCCCCTCTGTGTTCACTCATGCATTTGCATTCATAGTTGATTCATACCAGTCTTGATATTTCTATTTCTTTGCAGTGCTACTTTTGTATGCTGCTCCAGGAAGTATAGTGGAAAATTCTTTTTCAGTCAGGGCTGTTTTTACCCTTTGACCCAAAAAAGGTAAAAGATCATGAGTTTAGCCTCTGAAGTGTTTTACTTGAAAAAATACCTGTTTGTGAAACTAGTTCTACTTTAAATTAAAACTCACTAGAATCTAAAGTACAGAGCTGCATTCAGTCAGTGTACTCATCTTTCCTTCTTGCTAAGCACAAGACTGGGTTATCAGACTGGTGGCCATGAAACACAGTGCTCTGATTTATTTTAAAAATACTATTCTGGACATGAACTGACAGAGGTGTTCTGAGACAGTCGTTATGTAACCTGGGATTTTTTTAGTTGCTTCTGGGTGTAGTTCAATATATGAAGAATGGCAGGGTAAAATTTAGTGGCTTTACTGCTGACTTATTTTGTTGGGAAAAAAGGTAGGCCATGTTACATACTGCAAAACTTTGCCAAATAATTTTCACAGAGATTTCTCTCTATTATGCATGATGCTTTTTTTTTTTTTTTTTTTTTATGCTTCTATTTCATTTTGGTTTTTTGCTTAGCACTTTCCTGTTTTTCACTGCTGGTAGACCAATAGTGCTTTAAAAAATATTTTCCATTTGTACTTAATAATCCAAATCAATAGTATTTTAAGCCAATTATTTAGGAATCATTAGCTTACAGGGGAATGTAACAATTCACAGAAGCAGGGCTTTGGAAACTGAGCTATACAGCTCAGTTGAAATGGTGGCTTCTAAATCACAGGTTTGAGTATGTTGTAGTCAACTGCCTTAGGGAGTTTGATGTCCTTAGAAACCTGAAGAAGTTGCTCCTTTGATTCCAGTTATTTTCACATCTCTCTGCCTTATGAGACAAATTATTTTTTCTGGCTTATATCAGAAGATTTTCTGCTGTACCTAAAGAGTGTAGGAGCATATTAAACAAATTTCCAGTGTTGAAAGGCTTTTTGTTTGATAATTTAGTACTAATGGGTAGATTTCTGTTGATAGTTGTGGGGTTTTTTCCCTTGTGGCACATCAAGTATTTTCCTTCTGCATCTCTGTGATGCAATCAGAGAACAATCTTCTCCTAAATAGGATATACATCCAATATAAAAGTACAAAGCTGACAAAATCTGTCGTATTTGCTCCGAGTAGCTCAACTGAATTAATTTTAGTGATCATTCAACCATGAGCATTTAAATGTGATCTGAGACTACTCTGATCCCCAGAGTAGCTATAGTAGCATTGTTTTTTGTCTGACATGACTTGTATGGCTGCTCCACGTGCACACACACACAAAACACAAACAAAACCATAGCAGCCTCCCCCCTTTTCCCCCCCCACAAAAAGCAAGGACATGCTATACCTCAAGATTCGAGGCTTTGAATGTCCTCTAGCAATTCATGCCTGATTTAACCCCATTTAAATGCCTGAGCTCTTTTTCTCCTTACACTTACTTGCTCTCGCTCACCGCAAGAGTTTTACATTCCTAGAGCAGATGTAGCAGAGCACATTTTCCTCTCTCAGGTGTTCCCATTCATAGCCTGACACAAAATAATCTACCTGTAGCAGTACTTTGACACATCAGACTATAAAATTCCCTGTTTGACATGTGGACAAACACTCTACTCAGACATTCTGTTACAGTGATAAAAGTGGAAGAAGTCTAATTTAAAGACCTGAATACAAGAATAACCTGATAACTTCAGCAAAATTTGTCAGAGCACGCGCCTGTGCTTTTTAGTGTGGAAAGAACAGTCTCCAACTCCATTGATTAAAAGAAAACGTTGTATTAATTATAATTATTGACCAGAAAATACTCTGATATTGCTCTAGTTGACTATTTACTTCATATTTTGTAGTTGCTTGGCTTTTATTTGCAATAGATGAAGACCTGAAATAAGAGTGAGACTCAGCTATTTGAACACTTCTAAGTGGTCAAATTCAACATTAAACCTAAATCAAAAGCAGTGCAGAATTTGAGAACATTTTCTGTATTTGATCCTTTGCTTCATGTTGAACCATGTGCTTCCTAAGCACTACTGAACAGTTTATGTTTTGATGTGGTTTGGTTTGGTTTTGTTTATTTGGCTTTTTATCTGAGTTTTCTATTGTTTTATTTAGTAACAGTAACTGAGAAAGTAAAGGAAATGCAAATGAAATGCTACCTCCTTTAATGATAAAGGTCTTAAATTTAGTGGGGCTAGAACTTCATGTGTTGATTTTAGGCTGAACTACAATAAATCCATGTATGGTGCCAGTACATATTCACACTGATCAGATGAGCTCTGACAAAGATCTGTTTGTCTTACACCACCAGAAAGAAATAAAGTATCACAACTAACTCTGCTGGATAGGCTCATGTTATTGTCTCTAGACAAGAAATAAGATGACGTGGTAGCTGCTCGGTTAACAGTCACTTAGTTTTAACAAAAATCTACATCTCTTATCAATTAATTTCCTAATCAATGAACACTTGTTAACAGCTGTCTGTTAAAAAATGTTCCAGTAAAAGAACTCTTACTTTTGCACAAAGAAAATAGTTGTGGAATTTAGTGCCAGGGGCAGTCAACAACAATTGAGATGAACAAATAGGTGACTTCGAGCAATGCTTCATATATTTTCTTATTTGCGGATATAAAGTGAAGTTAAACTGAACATAAAAATACCCAGTGTATCAGATTCCAGCAGCCAACTGCTGCGAGTACCTCTTCAGGAAGCTTCTATTCTGTAGTCAATCTTGCTAAAGTTTTCCTCTTTCATTTTGACTTTCCCAGCTCTCCCTGAAGCATTTGAGAATGTAGGTCACCTAAGGGAAAGCTGTGCTGAAAAAGCCTTGTGCTAAGGAAACAGCATGGCACAGCCATTTCCATATAAATTCCACCAAGATTTTTTACTGTCTTAACTGCAATGCTGAATCTTAGGTGTTAGACTTCACCGATGCTTATCCTCTCTGCAGTTCTGAAGTCCATCTCCTGGCCATTTCCCCTCCTGTTAAAAAGAGAAGTGTGATTTATATGTCCTCCTAAGAGTATTTTAGGGCTCTGAAAAAATGCTGAGCTAACAAAGATAGAGGGAAATTGGGACTATACATGATAAATTGAATTAACTACCCAAAAAGGGACTACAAAACATTTTTCAATGATTAGCTGAGGAAGAAAGAAATAAGAGAATTAATAAGGCTGCAGCAACAACTTCAGACTTTGTCCATTGTATGAAATGATATGGAATAGAGATATTTAGAAATGGCTCAGTGGTATGGGCTTTTGAATGTGTTGTCTTTAACTACAAAGTCAGTGGCTTTAACTACAGAGTCACTTCACACAGAGTTAAGATATTCAGTGTATGAAGGACCTGTCTCTTGCCATAACCTTCACATCCCTGAATGCTTTCCTAATAAGACCTTTTTTCCTTTTAAGTAATGACTTCGTGCTACAATATTTCAGTGTTGCTCAGATTCCTTACCGCAAAATGGACTATCCCCAATTCATGTGCGTGAAACAGATGCAGAGGGAGATTGGGAATGTTGATAGCTTCTCCATGGAAAGCCTGTACAAAATACACTCCTGGAATCCATGTTTCTTAAATCTTGATCCAAAGCACTGGATGTCCTGCAAAGTTTAGCCTTTTGAACAGCTATTCTCCATTGTCTTACTTTTTGTTCATTTTCACTTTTTTGGAAGGGCATTGGGGAAGAGAATGTAATAGAAATTGGAACAGCATTCCATCTGAGAGAAAGATCATGTGATGAGTTCTCCCAAAACGGGTTTGTGTGCAACAGAGAAGACTGAGTGAGAAAAGGTCTTTTAAACTTTAAAAATTCTGAAGCTCTGACTGAAGCTTAACTTTTCATTACAATTTTTGATGGAAGGTTTGGCAATGAAAATTTTATCATGGTCAGTCATTTGCAGGACTGTGCTCTGTACTGATAGAGTAACCAAGTTATTTCATTAATACATGTGCACATTTCCTGTAGTCTGGCTTCCATATTGGCATGATTTTGTCAATAATTTATATTTCAGTAAAATTGATGAGCAGTCCTGATTCCTTAAATATAATCAGATTAGCTTCTATACAAAGTTACAGGACTGCATATTGCAAAATACAAACTGTCCTAAATCAAACTTTCTGTGCATGAGAATGACCCCTCATGCTTGGCTACTGATTTGAACTTCTGCCACACTGTTCATTGCAATTAAATATTCCTTGCAATTTTGTATATTTAGAAACACATTTGTACTGCTAGTGGGTATCTGGCAAGTAGCTAGTTTTGCCCTCCTGTAAGTGACTATGACTATAACGTAGCTGTACATAAATTGCTGTGTGTAACAGTATGACATACTGACAGTATGTATGTTGCACTTAGATATACAACTGACAATATTTATGATTGTTGGTATAACTTGGAAAGCTGTACTTAATTTTCACAAGATGGAGTAGGCTTGATTGATTTTTAGTTTTTGTAACTGTTCCAAGAAGTGGTTAAAAAAAACTGAACAACCTCTATTTTTCTAAATGAAGTGACTACTAGGCATTTAAGAATTATTCCATAATTTTGATGGAAGTTTCAACCAAATTAATGCTCTTTGATTAAAAACATTTCTGATTACGACTTAGCATATCTGAAATTTACAAGTGAACTAAAGTGACTTTTCACAATAATTATCTGATCCTTGTGATACATTTCCCTACCCAGGCCTGATGGCTCAAGAAATCTTTTTATTTACTCTTTACTAGTTCTGGCTGAAGACGGGATGTATCTTCTGATTCACTGAGTTACATAAGATTTATGTAATCTACCATTTTGTCAGCATTAAATCTCATGCCTCTCAATCTGGGAATAAATGCTGGCCACAAAGTTTTCAAACTCTGGTGGAGCTAGCTTAATGTTAGCAAAGGAGCTGTCTAAGCAGGAAAGAATTGTCTGTCTGGTGGAGAACCAGGGAAGGAAGGAAGAAATAGCAAAAAAAAAAAATTAAAATAGCAAAGCTTTTGAAAAGATTCATATGAGGATAGCCATAGAAATAACAGAAATGGCACTAAGTATAGAAGCTTGAAAAGAAGCTGTGTCAAATGCAGGAAAGATATCTGCATCCCTCCCACAGAACTTTGACTTCAAGCAGAAGTGGCATGTTAGTTGATGGAGAGAATGAAGTAGGGAAATATGTACAGTTTTATTTTTAATAGATTTTGTATTTCTTGTAGTGTTAATTAAAATCAGTAATAATCTTGAATTCAACATGAAATCTAGTTGTGCTTTTCTTATTGTGTAGCTCTTGCAAGGGAAAATGTGGAGCAAGTTTTCTACTCTCTGTAGAAAGACATCTCTTGCCATCAGACCAGAGGCAAGGAAGTTCATCCTTAAACAGCAGCTTGTAGGAATTTTGCATTCTGAAAGTCCCAGTGAGACCCAGGGCAGAGGCAGGGCCTGCACTTTGCTCCATTCCTGGGTTCTAAGGATATGTACTCCTGCTGCAGTAGCTTGGGAGTGTTTAACAAGAGTATGTCCGAGACAATGACAGTTGATCAATCATTTAGTCTGCTTAAAAGAGCAAAAGAGAATTTAAAATGCTAGGTCACACTGAAAAATCATCAGGTCAGATCTCATGGGAACCCACATAATTGGCCTGTGCCTAGAAGAAAAGATGGTATCCCTCATCCACAGCAAAAGCCTACAAACGCAGCTGTACTAACCTCCTGGGGAAATGCAGCTACTCTTAGGATAAGATAGTGAGATTTCCAGGTTGCGGTCAAAGGTCTTTTCTCTTGTGAGAGAATAGACTTCCTGAGGAGACCAAGATAATCAAGGGTTGGACTACTCTCGGGATTTTCTTCAAGGCCTTGTTCTGTGGCAGAGCACTACTGTCTCATCAGTGTACAACTGAATAGATTCTTTTCTGGACTGAGAAAAAACACTCTTTGTGCAAGGATGAGAGAGGTCTTCTGGGAAGTCTCAGGAATTAATCATAACAGTGTAATTGTATTATGTAACACAAGTGTACTGAGTGCTGTAGAAATCCACAACATACATTCTGGCATTCACATTATTTTGTTTTTTGAAAAATGTCCAAGGCACACATAGTATCCAATGACGGCATTCTTGAATGAAAAATGAAAATAAATGCAGGCAAAGAACTGCCAAATTTTCTTTAAAATATGAAAGAAGTTAATTTCCACACAGGATTAAGATGAACCCAAAGTTACATTACTTATATTAAGATAATGTGATATGTTGGGTTGACCTTGGCTAGCCTGCAAGGTGCCCACCAATCCCACTATCACTTCCCTACCTCAACAGGAGATGTGACAAAAGGCTCATGGTCAAGACAAGGGCAAGGATATGACACAGTAATAACCGTCATGGGCAAAACAGACTCAGTGTGGGGAAATCAATTCAATTTATTGCCAATCAAAAGTAGGATAAGACGAAATAAAAAAAAAAAAAATCTTAAAACACATTCCTCCCACTGGTCCTTCCTTCCGAGGTTCAATTTCGCTCTTAACTCCTTAACTCCTCCTCCTGAACAGTGCAGGGGAATGGGGAACAGGGGTTCAGGTCAGTTCATAATGCTTTGTCTCTGACATTCCTTCTTCCTCATACTCTTCCCCCAGCATGGGGCGCCTCCCATGGGAGACAGCCTTTCACAAAATTATACAGCACAGGTCCTTCCCATGGGCTGTAGTTTTCATATACTGCTCCAGTGTGGGTCTTTTCCACAGTCCTTCAGGAACAGACTGCTCCAGTGTGTGTCCCCAGATAGGGTCACAGGTCCTGTCAGAAAACCTGCTTCATCATGGACTCCTCTCCATGAGGTCACAGGTCCTGTCAGAGGCCAGCTCCAGCATGGGTTTTTTCTTCTTCAGTTCACAAGTTCCTTCAGGGAGTATCCACCTGCTTGAACATAGGGTCATCCACAGGCTGCAGGGTGGATGTCTGCTCCACAGGCTGCAGGGGCACAGCTGCCTCACCATGGGCTGCACCACAGGCTGCAGGGAAATCTCTCCTCTGGTGCCTAGAGCTCCTCCTCTGGCTCCTTCTACCCCTCCAGACCTTGGGATCTGAATAGTACCATTCTCTCGGCCATCTGCTGCTGTTGTGCATCATTTTTTCCCCCTAGTTAAATACACTATCACTGTGTGCTGCCACCAGGCTCAGCTTTGGCCAGCAGTGGGTCTGTCAGCCAGCTGAAGCTGACTCTTTCTAACATGGGGGCAGCTTCTGATATTTTCTCACGGAAGACACCCCTGTAGCCTGCTTGCTACCAAAACCTTGTCATGTAACCCAAATACAGATAATCCAAAAATGGGATTTTGTGATTTTATACTAGAATTTTCTAAAAATTACTTTGGGAGGTGTAAAAGACAAGCATCTTGAACAACAAACAGTTGAAAGAATAGGAACCTTTACTGAAATAAAGGAACCGACATTTTATCTCATCCCTATCCTGGCCACTGGAGAGGGAGGTACCTGATAGACTATGAACTGAAGAGTGGAAATGAGGCGGATGTGGATTAGGTTGGCAGCCCATATATGCCCTGAGGTATCACTGATTTATTTTTGTGACTCATTTGTCTTTGCCAAACCATGATGCCACATTTTCATTAGTATGGCTTCAGGACTAGGAACTAAATTACTAAATTCAGTTAAATTGCTAAACTCTCTGAGAGAGTATCTCTTAAACTCTCTCTATCTGAGAACCCAGGGTCTTCAAAGTGTGACCAGAAATAATGTGTTGTTAGGTTCTTTGATGAAAAGCTTGTCTCTACACTCTAAATGTGCCACAGAACAACAGTATCAAGCAGGGGAACCTTCATCCTTATGGGGAACTCAGAAAAAAATATTCCCTGCCCAGTCTCAGGAATGTCATGAAAGAGAACTGACGGTCATCATCCAGGTCTGAAACACACCAGATGAGTCTGGAAGGGCTCTCCAGACAAACTTAAGGGTTGAAGCCAGGGCTACTGCCCAGAGGGTGTAACACACACTGTGGGATGCAGGGGAATAGTATAGAATAGAGTAGAGTAGAGTAGAGTAGAGTAGAGTAGAGTAGAGTAGAGTAGAGTAGAGTAGAATAGCATAGCATAGACTAGAATAGAATATTTGTCAAGTCCAACTGCCTGATTGCTAGAGGGCTAATTCAAGGTTAAACCTTGTTTTTAAGGACAGATTCCTCACACACTGACAAGCACGGGCCATCAGCAACCTCTACAGAAGACCTGTTCCAGGGTATGACCATCCTCTCAGTAAAGAAATGCTTCCAGGCATCAAGTCTGAACCTCCACCAACATTCAGGGAATCTTAGGATTGTACACAACATCTTTTGGCTGGTGTAGGGGACAAAAACCAACGGCAGAGGAAGGGAGGGCTCATCATGGCTTGGAGAAAACGGGTCATAGAAGGCTAAGGGGACAAAAGCAGTTGCCCATGTGTAAACAGGTTGCTGGGCAGAATGCTTGTCTGGCCATGACCCACACCTGATCATCACCTGTTGTCCCGCCTTCTTCCTAAATTACACTTCTAACTATTTTCCTGAATGAGTGGACTGTGTTCTGTGTGGATGTGATTGTATGGATGTCGAACTGTCAGAAACTGAAATCAGACAAGGGATTATAGGGCTTGCAAATCAGCAAAGTCGTCATCTGAAGAGACTGGAGTGCGTAAAAACAAGTACCAACAACTGTGCTGCAGATCAAGTGTTATATGCGTCTATGGTGTGAGCAATTGGAGCAAGTGAGAGTGCAAATACCAAACCAAACTAGGTGGAGAAGAGATTAAGAGGCTTGGGAAAGAAGTATGTCTCTGGGAGTAAGGCAATTGGAGAAGGAGACTTCCAAAGGGACCAAGAAGTTTCTGCCAGCTGATGGAAAGGATTTAAAATCTGGGGGTCAGCAGAGAGACTGCATGTGTGTGTGTATCTGCGTGGGAGGAAGCTGGGGACACTGTTGTCCCACAGTGATCTGGGCTGGAAGGAGGGCCTGTGTAAGATATTGAGTGGTGTTTGCCCAGAAGAGATCCACAAGAGTGCATGTTTATGTGCTGCTGTGTGCAAGGAAATCTGTACCAGCAGCTACAGTGGGACTGTGGCATTTGGGGAATAGTGTCCAGATGCCAGCAATTGGGAAGACCTGTGATCCACAGCCAATTACTGGATGGACTGCGTGTCTAAGCCCAGCTACCGAGAGAACCCTGGGGCATGTGAGTGAGGAGGTCTGTACCACCCCCTTGAACAGGGGTTCATTTATGAGGGTACAGCAGATAAGAAGATTGGACATAGGGTCTGACAAGTCCTTGTCCTGGCAGGTAGCCCTTGTTTAGATAAAGGGAACTGCAGCATCTCCCGACGTGGGGTCTGACAGGGCCCTGCCCTGGAAGGGAGGCCTGGAGTTGAGGAGTTTGCACCATATCCCTGCAGGCCCCTCTTGGGGAAACAGCGAGCCTTTGTGGTTACGGCGAGAAAAGACAGACCCATGATCCTCTAGGAAACTGTATGTAAAATACCCTAGTACCCATTGGTTTCTTACCCTTGTACACCCACCTCTGTACCCCCATAAAAGAGACCCCTCTGCCCTGAGTCGGGAGAGGATTTGTCTCTGGTCACCCCTTCGCGGAAGATAGAAGAATAAAGCTGCTTCTGCGGAAACTCCAGCCGGACCTCTCCTCTCTCTATCCGGGCCTGGCACTGCTGAATCACTAAGAGCTGATGGCCTGCTGAGCCAGCCATCTCTGCAGGCAGCCCCGGCCGGTGGCTGAGAGAAGCCACGACCCTTTGAGAGACGGTTCCTCATGGGATCACCTCTCCGGGTCTGCTACGGCTTCTTGGGTCTGAGCTTCAGACCCCGACCAGCACGGGCCGGGAGAACCCCCCGAGCATTAACAACTTTAATTGGGGATCCAGGTACCAGCCAGATCCATGGTGTGTGTCTGTGGGTCATAAGTGAAAAGCAACTACGCTGGGATTGCAAGTCTTAGGAGCTCATATGTCCAGGGTACAGCAGTGGGGTACACTGTGGATCCATGGATAGAATGAGTATCTATGGTCAGCAGTGGGAGGAATCCACACTTACATATGGGTACATTTCCTAATAATGGACTTTCACCCTGATTAGCCAAGGGGCAACAAGATGATGCCACTGGTGCTGTTTGTGCTTGT
>JACBWW010000011.1:27472254-27492847 GCA_020086605.1 Lanius collurio
GGGGTGCATGTCCTGTGCCGTGCCCACTCCCTCCTTCCCATCGCGCCGCTAATCGATCGCCGCTCGGTTATCGAAGGCGCGAGGGGAGGGTACGCTGGCGGCGCTGCCAGGGGTCTGGCGGCCCCGGTGCCCCCTCCCGGTGCCCGCCTCCACCCAGAGGGACGCCCGAGCCCAGCCCAGCGCGGTCGCCGTCGTCGTTATGTAACACCCGCGGGGGGCTGCGGGCAGCGGTTCCGCATCCTTCCTTGAGGTTCATCTCCGTGCCGTCCTCCCGATGTTCTGCGCTTCTCCTGCGTCCCTGCGGGAACTGGGGGCAAGGGGCCGGCGGGGACCGGGGCTCAGTGCGTAACTGCGCACCTTTGCCTGCCATGGAGATGGGCTCCTAAGCCGCATCCCCTGGTCATCATCGAGGAGGGACTCGCGGCCGCAGCCAGCGTGGGACCGGGGGTGGCTTCCCGGCTCCCGGCGGCAGCAGGTCCGTGGCTGGGCAATGCTGGAGGCGGGGTGCGGGCGGCTAGTGAGCCCCGCGCTGTCAGCCGGGCGTCTCCCGGAGCGCCGGGAAGGAGCCACCTTGCGCGCACACACCAAATGCTCCGCAGTCAACAACGAAACCTCGGCCGCCCCAGCTACTGCTGCTTCGTGCGCTCATGTAGAGGCAGCGGTCCCCTTTTATGGAGACCCGTGGGGAAAGGCGATTTGCCGTTTCCTTTTTTGTTTTTTTTTTTTCTTTAAATCCCCAAGCGGTAGCTGGATGGGCTTCGTCTTCGAGAGCCGCTCCGGTATAGCGCCCTCCACTAAATCAGCATCAGGTGTGGGAGACTATTTATCGCCTGCGGGGTAATAGCGATAGGTAAACAGCTAAGTACTCCGGGATGGAAAACAAGGACGAGACAAAATCCTGTGAATTAATTTATAACTCCGGCAAGGTCGTTTGAAAATAAATACATCCCCTGCCTGCGCGCCTCCCCCACCCCTTATTCGTCAGATTCCCAGCGGTTGCAAATATTTCTCCAGTCCTGGGTAAAAGCTGTTGTACCTTAGTGAAATTTTTCCAAGCGGAAGTTGAGTACAAGGTATTGAACACACATGTGAATAGCACCTTAAACGCTGACAGCTTCAAATCATGTAGGAGATGTTGCTGACAGCCAGATTCCCTGTTTATGTTTTGCAGGCTCTACATGGGCAGGTTTGAGAGGGGGCTCATTTTTTCGGATTTTACAGAGGGTTGCATAACTGCTCATGTTTATTTGAAAAGAAGAGGAGGAGCAAACCCAAGCCCCAGCCTGAAATGAAACACATGATGTGAGACTGTCTTTTATTGAGCCTTCCCACTGCTTTCTCAGCTAGCATCATTAAATAGCATGCTTTAGATGGCTGGAAAGGGTTAGCATGATAATAAAACATTAAGGTTTGGGGTTTTTTTTTCCTTTTAGTGCTGTGAAAATTTTGAGGAAAACCAAAGAGATACCTATATACTTTTGTAGTCCTAAGCTTAAAATAGCATCACTGTTTATCAAACCTGTACAACTTATTTTTAAAATGACAATGGCCATTTTTTTAATTCCTTAGTGATGAGCCACTTCTTTATGTTTTTAGAGACCCTTTCCCAACTCAACCTTTCATCTCCCCAGTCCAAAATAAAATGCTGTTTTGAATGCCTTTGTACATCTCTGGGTCACAGTTACATGTGTTTAAATAGTCTGTCATTTGTAACTGCTGAAGTGTATGTCCAGTATTAAATTATAGTACAGTGTCATGCTTAGAGAGCATGCCATGCAAGGATCAAATTGCAGATAAAGTTCACACAGGAATCTCCTGCAGTGCTTGCACTTGACCCTTGTAAATCTAAGAAAAGATATTTATAAATGGAAATATACATCCACCAAGTAGTTGTTTCTGTGTCATTTTTAATCTGTGACTTGACTGTGGTGAGAAATAATGTCTTTTAATTTTTATGGTAGATATATTCATTCCAGTTACTTTCTGGAGGCAGAGCTGTGATAGAAGCTGTTTTTACTTCTTGTATATTTAGCTTAATTTGAAAAATATAAAATAAGGCTCTTTTAAGGAGTGAGGCAGTCAGTTATGTCAATTTATGTTAAGGGTATTCTCATTATAGGTAGAAGCAATTAATTGTTCTCAGTATATCTCATAGGGCTTCAGAGAATAAGCCATACAGTATTTAGCCTTGGTAACTTGCTCTCAGATGATAAGCTAAAATACAAATAAAGGCAATATAAAAAAAATTATCTTGCTTTACATACTTTAATTATGTAAGTCTCCAGTGTGAGGATGTGACCATACTCATAAGACTCTATCTCTCTGTATTTTTATATTATTATATATATTTCATATATTACAACAAGAACAGTCATTCTGTGGTATAGTTAGTCACTCAGTGATCTCATGTCCTTTTTATTTGTACATGGATACTGCTTGCAGGCTTGCATAAATGGAATGGAGTCTCTTCAGCAAGCAACAAAGTTTGTTTTTGTCTCCCCCTGAAACCATTTTTATGCTGTGTGTAACTGAAAGTAAATGCAGGTATATAATTTCCACACCTCCTGTTTCTCTGCTCTACTGGCATGACTGCTGTGGGCATAAGTGCTTCTAGAAGCCTCTGCCAGTTAGTTGGAAGGAAGTATTTGCTTACTGTTTGTATCGCCATGGTGTCTGGGGACCTTTCTAATGTGTTATGTCCAATAAAATGGAACAAAAACTTAGGCATGGCCCCCTAAATATTATGATCCAAAATAAGGAACAAGGAACGGTAAGTGGTCCATAAGAGTGGTGCAAAAGAGGAATTGAGCTGATGTTAAGAAGGATACATTGGTATGTGTGTGCATTATCCCTCTGTGTACTTTCTCGTTCTTGTGTGTAAGAGCAAAGGGGATTGTAGAACTTTATGTAAGACATCTACTGTTCTCTGAGGGTTATCCTTGGGACGTATGAATAGCTTGGGTTTGGGGGATTTTGAAGTGTATCTAACTTGACTAAATGCTGAAAATTAGGGTAAAAAAATCTACATCAACCCAATATGAAAAATTTTCTCTTCAGACTACCTAATTTTTTACATTTTTTTTTAAATTTAAGGTAATATTTTAGAATTTTGAAATGCAGTTTTCATTTCAAATTCTAGTTGTACAGGAAAAAATCATAGTGTTTTTCCTTTTCCTCAGTGTTTTCTACAAGCTGTTCTAGTTCTTTCTTCATCTCATCCCACTCATGTGCCTAAACCCCCCAGAAATACATAATAGCAACTACACCTTCAGCTGAGAGACATTTCTGAGTGAATGCAGCACTCTGCTCATCCCAAATTGCCCATACATAGAAGTAGTGCAAGAACTTCCCATTTCATTGTAACCTGGTTATTGGGATACTTTGGAATAGTGCTGAAGAGAACTGTGCATTGAAAGGATGTTACTGGTAAAATGCCCCTATATAAATATATCTTTAAGTACCCAGGGACTGTAAGTATGTTACAGGACAAGTATGCGTATCCTGCTCAGGTTTCAGGACACTTTTCCTGAGTGGGTGTTTATTTCAAGTGCTGACAGAGCAGAACAGACTGATTCTGTGCTACTCAATTTTCTTGACTCGCAGTGATATGTCCATCAAAACAGATGGGAAGTTTTTCTTTATTGTTAGTTGTGATGTGTGGTGGGTGGGCAATTCACTTTGCTGCTGCTAAGAGGAATTCTTAACTCTGTCAGGATTCCGAGGCAGCTGTGGAGAAGCTTAGGCTCTTACTCTTGGTAGTTGTTTTAAGGTTCCCTCTTTTCCTTCTCACCCTTCTCGTGCGTCAGTGTCCTGAGTTTGTGGTAGGAGTTTACCTTGTCCTGGATGGAAACACAAGAATGTACAGATATAAGATTCAATGCATTATGTGGCTGATGAAAAGATAATATTGCATCTGCAGTGTAGCTGTTTTAAATAAGCATATGAAGTTAATTTTTGCTCATTTTGGCTAATCTCAGGAATATGCTTCTGTGTCAGTGTTCATGTATTGGGAGCATTTGACAAAATGAGCACAGAGAAACTCAAAAAAAAATCAACGATACAACAGATTTTGCTTGAATCTCTGAGGGTTGCAGTCCTAGTTCAAATTCTTAAATAGTTTTATTGGATCAATGCTAAGAAAATTCTTGCAGTAGTAGTAGTGAAAATTTTGCTCACAAAATTCTTTTTTCATTGTTGATGACACTGTTTCTTTTTAATTTAAAAACAAACCTGTTTCAACCTGTCTCTTCTGATTTGAGTATTGGAAAGAGTAGTACCCTAATATTTCATCTTAGAGGAGCTTATAAATGCAAAAGAACTTACTGATTTAGCAAAGGAAGTATTTCCCTTCTTATTTTATACCAGGCTGTGGGTGGTTGCAAAAAATCTGTACTTAAAGGTTGGTTTATTTTCGTGGATTCAGATAAAAGTGAAGTAGCAGATTATAAGAACATAAGGATCTTTAGACAACCTAATCTGATTCATGTATTGGTTATATTGAATTAGTTATCCAAGAGCAATAAGCTATGTTTGGTAAAAGTCTGTCTTTCAGAGATACTTGACTAAATTTTTCTTCTGTATTAAGGCAACCTAATATGCAGACATGAGGAAGTGGAGAATTTTCAGCTATTCTTGGAAGTTACCTTTAGTACCTGGCATGGTTGATTGTCTTTTCATGAGGAAGTCGTATTTCTGATTTGCACTGGCGTAGCCTGAATTTTCAACTGTTGAGTTTTTTGATATCTTTGACAGTAAAGATCCATTTAGTAGGTGATTCAGTTTCTCTACAGAGAGTGATTTGGATCTCTCAAGAAATCCGCCAGTGTAGTTTGTAATGTGTCTTATGATAAAACTTCTTGTCTCATGATTTTGCATCTCTTATGTCATCTTCATTTCTTTGATCACAGGTGGTGCTTTGTGGCTACTAAATCTTACAGTGCTTTCAAGTATCTGTCAGCTGAGTTTTTCTTAGCGCTAATTCTGTCCCTGTCAATAACACCAGTATGGTTCTTGATACTTATGGGTGGTACTTCAAGTCCCCCATCTTATTGGAATTTGAAGTGATCTTTCTGTACAGTCTCTGATCCCATTTCATGGAGTGGAACTTCATTACTCATGGCTTTTCCAGAAATATTTTTAAAGGATTCTGTGGATTTTCTGGGTAGAGTCCACCCTGGGTGGAGGTGATGGGAGGATAACAGTGTGCAATGTGTGTGGAGAATGAGGCTAAGCAAGCTCTACAATTGTAGTGGAACCTGTAGTTAACTAATCCTAAAGTGATGACAGGCCCAGCATGTTATTTGGATCTGTAAATTAATTGTATGACTAACTACTGTGAAGAGCAGCTGTTATCTTCCACTCTTTTAAGATCTGTGATTCTTTTTTTTGATACACCATGAAAAAATACCTCATCTAAACAGTTGAGTCTCTTCTTTTGTTGTGCCTTAGTTGGGGTCATATTCACTTTCTCCTGTGAAGGTGGTTCTACACACTGGCTTGTATCCTTGCCTATGTATGAAATTGCAGAATGTTTGTGTCCAGATTATTCATCTACCAATGACAGCAGCCCGGCAGAGCTTAGGATGAGTGGAGTAGTGGCATAATGAAAAAAACCCAACATAATAAGAGTTCACCAGTAAATGTATATGTTGTGGATGCCTTATTTATGCTTTCACCTTCATAATTAAAATCTTGTGTAAGTGACATGGTGGTGTTACAGGGGATTGTAGAGCTAGTTAAGGGTTAGCTAGATAGAGAATTTTTGAATACTTTTAAGTCAGTGAACACGTTTTTTAAAAATAAATAAATTGTAATAAAACCCTACTGATAAAGGTTTGTGTGTCTGTGTACAAGTGCTTTTATATAAAGAGGTGATATTTATGGAGTGGTTCTTTAAAATGGATGAATGTAATTTACTAAGAACTAAACTTAGTTTTGTGTGTAAGTGATATTGTAGAAGTAACTATCTGAATAGCTATAGTTTTTAGAAATACAGCAGTAACAATAATTTGTCAGCAAAGTAATCTCTGTGCTTGAAAATATGTTTCTTTAATGGCATATGTGATGGCATATGTTCACAGTCTGAAATACTGTTTTTGTGAGAAGATGCATTGAGCAGTTTAAGTAGGCACCTTTTCTGTTACTGTGTCCTGCTGAAAGTCTGAATGTATCTGCATGATCTGGCCAGCCTTGCCCTTGTCCATAGTGCTAAATTCTCATATATTGTTAAGAGAACTTGAGGTACAGCCATGCAGTTCTTCATAAAGCCTGCAAAGGATTTAATTTTCTTTAGGTAAAGATGGGTTTAACTGTAGATAAAGTTGTTAGCTTTGCTTGTTTTGTAGTGGTCTCTGCTCATTTTTCTTCTCTGCTGAGGAAAATGGATGGCTGTCATTCACTTCAGCATCACATGTGGAGAAATGTAACCAGAGCAGGTCTCTGAAGAGACCTGCTTTAACTCTTGTTCCTACAGATAGCTGTGAAGGAAGCTTAAGGGAAGCTTTAAGAGTGGTCTAAAGCATTGCTTTTTATTAGGAAGATGTTGCATTTCTCCATCTGTTTATCCTTCCCTAAGCTTGAATGTTTATGCAAAAATGTAGAGAAAAGATTCCATCTGCTGTACTTTGTCTCTCTTGTTTTTATTTGGCATAAATGGTTACAGAAAGAAAATAAGTGAGAATTCCCTTTCATTGCAATTTTGTAAAGTTTTTATAACAAGGGGAAGATGGATCAAACACTAAAATAAACCAGAGGCAGTCAGACAAATTCAAATGCCTTGTACTGCTTCATAATTCATTATGAATTAAATTAACTCATAAAAATAACACCTCCTGTGCTCATTGAAAAGTTACTTTCTTTTTTTGCTTGGATTGGCTAGAAGGTCTTAAGAAATTTTGGATAGCAACTATTTGTGATGCACTGAATAAGTTTTACCAAGAGTGCAGAAACAGATTCTGATAAAAGTTGCATCTTAAGCACCTGCTTGCTTACCAACACTTGATGGGCAGCAAAAATGAGCAGAATGGAAGGTAAAAAAAGGCAACACTTAACATATAAAATTAGTTTTCTGGGGCATAGGGTAGAAAGGGTTAAGAAATTAGGGAGGTATCGAGCTGAGATTGAGAGCCTGAGCAGATAGTGCATTTTAGGTTGTAGGAGCCAGAGGAATTTACACTGCAGCCTTTGGTTGTTAGCTAGATGGTGGCCTTGATGCTCAGTGTAAACATAACTTTGGGGTTCTTGTGTTGTCGTGTTGTGGGTTGCACTGGAGCAAGGTATTAGACCTGAGAAATAAGGCTGGCCTGTGCAAATGTGAGTGATACAGGAATGAGGAGACACCAGTAGTACCATTATTGCACTGCAACTGTGCCATTGCGCTGTTGAATCTTTTCTGCAAATTCATCAATCTTAGCAGTCAGCGGTCTGCTTGATTCTTGAATGATTCTGCTGTTAAAATGTGAATTAGAAGTTTCCCTTGGTTCACACTAGACTTTTGACCTCATTTTAGTGAATTCTTGGTTGATAAGTATTCTAAAAAATGAACAGTTTCAAAATATGCTGTCTTTTCCATTAACATGGATGTATCTAGGCCTGTAATAATGCTGTAGTGTTCTAGTCTGTTCTGTCTTATACAGTTGCGCTCATACTCATTTCCACGGCAGTTAATGTTGTGAGATGACTTCCATTAAAACTGTTTTGTATCACTGTTTAAAATTTGCTGTATATGAAAGTAATTAGAGGTTAGACAAAGCAGATGAAAAAGTACATGGTATAGCCCAAAAAAATAGACATTCATATTTTTGTATCCTGCTGATATATATTCAGATACAGACACAGATTTTTTTTTGGTGTGGAGATCCTCAAGTGGTTTAAGTATATTTGCAGCTAGGGAGAATATATTTATATTTCCTTTATTGAGCCAGAGAACATTGGTTCTTCAGAGTAGTCATTACACTCATGTATCTGCTTTATGTGACCTTAATAATTAAAGTAGTGTGAAATGTGGTCCCAGGGTCCTCACAATGTTTTGAATACTGGCAGCAGAACAGACAAGTTTCTTCATCCCTGTCCTTTGGTTTCCTTATCTGTGGCATGGCAGCAATGACAGCTTGTGTTAGAAATAGTAAGCTTTCTGCTGAGCAAATAAGCCATGAATTAGTTGTCAGGGACAGGGCAGTCAAGGTACTGTGATGAATTCTGACCTGGTAGGATACGTGCATATTCAAAGAGTTGCATAAGCTTCTGAAATTGTTGGAAAAGAATACTCTGGATTTTGATAAGTCTTCCTTGCTGCTGAGAGATGGATTAGTTCTAAGAGCTATTCCCACAAATCTAAATCAAAGCTATACCAGAATTCCTGCAATTTGTTGACACCTGGAGGAGGTGTCGATAAGTTAAAGAGTGTAGATTAATGTAAATCCTTCAGTAGAGTTGGCAGTTGGTCAGTACTGAGGCTTTGGGTATTCACACAGCTCTAGAAAATTGACAACTGAAATTCACAGAAACAATAACTTCTTATCCCATCTTTTATGGAAGAATCCAGGTTAAAAAATGACTTTATCTAGTGAAGGTCTCCTAGCTGTCTGTCTGCAGATGAGTATATATTCTAGTCTCTGGCTAAAAGTTCAGTGATTCTGGAAAACTTTTTCTAATGGGTTAGTCAGGTGCTGAGAACACAGATCTGCACTTTTGGTCTATTTAGCATAAGACAGTCATGATGTCAGTGACTAAAGTCAGTTGACAGGAGTTAGTTTGATCCCTGGCTTAATCTCTATATAATGTGCTGTATTATTTACCTACTGCAGAGTGAGGGGAGGGACAAGAACTGGGTTTTTTTGTGTTACTAAAGGACACTGACTATAGCAGTTCGTAACACAACACCTAACTGTCCAAGTATTCTGTGGGTTTCTGAAACTTCATTTTTTGGGGGGATAGTTGTTCTTTCACAGACCTCCTATACTCTAACATCTGCTTATACCTCTTTTCTTATCTGTCTGCTTTTGGTGATGTGGACCTGCTTCGTTGGAGCATGCAGTATTTGGAGAGGGTGGTACTGGTAGCTTCCTTCTTTCTGCTGGTTCTGGAAATTAGTATTATCTAATTGTGTACACATTAAACTTCTTGGATGATGATGAAAGGCATTTCTTTGGTTAGCTGTAATTGTGGTAGTCAGCATCTACACAGCTCATGCTTTTAAACAGTAGCCTAATTTTGTTTTGGTGAGTTTTAGATTTGGTATTTTAGAGTAATCACTTCCTTTTGTCTCTTTCACCTATCATCTTGCTATGCCCCAAATTACTGCTAATCTTTACTTCTAGCAGAATCTACCAAGCACCTTTTGAGATCTTTGGCAAGGGAAAAAGGGTAAGAAAGACTCAAAATAGCATTTGATCTTGAATTTTTGTCAAACATGTTGTTCTTTATTTCTGTTTGAGAGGTCATTTCTTCAACATGACATGATCTGCTTCCTTGTCTCTAATCACTAAAAAAAGTTAAAGGAGCTGACCCCATTAAAAGTCAAATTTCATATCCTGTGTGGTGCAGTTCTTTATCTTCTAATTATAGTGTGTTAATAAATATAGCTCTCTTCACACTGTGTTGTTTGTAGTGTTAAGAAAGAAAAGTTTAGATTGAGACTAGGTAATTTTTTCATAAATCCAGGTAGCTTCTTTTTAATATATTTCATGCTATTACGTAGGATTTTAACAGGTAAACTGTAATTATGATTCAACAAGGAGTGTCCATGATAATATTTGGCAACTACCACAGAGCCCTGGTTTTAATCTCTCCTTGACTTTCCGCTTTAGATGGCAAGGATTTATTTGAAATGAGTCTGTTTTGCATGCCAGATTTCTCCATTCAAAATGAAAGGCTTTTCTGTAGTGTCTGTTCTGCCTGATCCAGGAGTACTCAAAACATTCCAATACAAAGTTCATTTATTAATGAATGAGAGAAATAAATCTGGAACTATCTTTCTGAAGGCCAAATATGTTCCTTTGAGCATTTTCCTTATAGCAAGTTTATAAAGTTTTAATTTATTAGCTACTGAAATTAAGTAAAAAATACTTTCAATTGATACAGCTATGATACTAAAGACTCTACAAGATGGTAAAACACTATTCTGCTTCATTGTGCAAAGTTGAGTTATGGTTATGGGCAACAAAGCATTAATCAAAATTGGCCAGCAAAGCACTGACACCGGCTGAGGAAAGATTTTGTTCAGGAGATACTTAAAAATGTGGGCACATGTTTATATTTTCCAATTTCAGATGAGACAGAGTGGTGCAGATGTTTTCTTGTTTATAGCTTGTAAACTATGCTATTGTTGTATTTTCTAAAGATATTCATCCTGAGTATAGCTTCTTAGGAGAATTTCTAAGAGCAAGAAGGAGCTATCCCTGAAAATTTCTTGGAAAGTTTATTTGCCACAAGATAAAGTTACAAAATGATGCAAACCATACATACCTTACCATGGCAAATCTCTACATTTTTCTGTCCTGTTACATACATATGAAGGTAACTTTGGTTTTTAATATCCTACACAAGCTTTGTTTTTTGCTGATCTCTACTCTTTCTCTAGCCAGTTAGTATTAGCTTGGAAAATTTCTGGCTCTATATTCAGTTCCAGTTGATTTGAAATGGTACAAGTTTGGAAGAGACTTCTGTTTTTGGAAGTCAGGCTTCCTTGAATATAGAGATACATCATATATCTTCATGATCTGATTTTTAATGAAATACTCTTTTGTATGTGTTGTGTCAATAGTATTTTTTTTTTTTTTCTTATGTTCTTTTACTACTGTTTTGGTAGCAAAAGAATGTAGCCTGATGAAACAGAAGATTTGATGTAGACGTATTTTGGTAAAAACGTATGCATCTGTAATGTGTGTAGGAGCTTACAATTTACTGTGCATGCTTTTTGTTTTGGATTTTCCATGTTGGGATGCTTTCAGATTAAGTTTTTTGATGTAAAATTCCTCTTCTTTGGATAGTAGGCAGGATGCAAAGGAAATAGAAATAGCAAGTGGTTACTTTTTAAACTTTTTTATGAACTTGACATTTTCAAACTCTTTTTCCCCTCCGTGCTTGTCTTTTTATTTCATAGGGGCACATACAATTCTCAGACTACAGTTAGTAAATTTCTGTCATATTAATTTTAATATTGGTTTGTTGGCCAAAACTTCTGCTGACTGCATAAACAAAACAGAAGGGTCCCCAGGCTTAAGATATAACAAGGGATTTAAGCATTAACTTTAATGTTTTCAGAATAGGCAGAAGTGCTTTGGCCATGCTATGTTTGCTCAATTGTGAAGGACAGAAGTCCTTTTAGTATGTTTTTAATGAAAAGATTTTTTCTAATCCCAATTCCTAACAATAACTGCTGCATAGCAAGTAGCTATGGTTATTTCTGTTACAGTGTGCAGGAAAGGGTATGTCATGGTTGTTTGAGTGACAGAGTTTAAGCATTATAGGAAGAGGTAGAATTTTAGAACCCTTTCCCTTGCTGAGGTGTTTGTACTGATGTACAGTATATAAGCCCAAAGAACTTCCTATCTGATGAGGAAATAAAGCCTTAACTAGAAATACCTACCAATCTCTGTATATGTTAATCACATCCCACATACAACTGGGACTTTAGAAGAAAGGCCAGGTAAGTATGATGGACTTTCCAGCACTTACCTAGCATTTGCCAGATTTCTGATACCTGAAGCATCTCTTTATGGGTTAAAATCTGTAGTAGCACCACTGATGTGACTGTGGCAACAGTCTGTATGCAGCTGTTGGGGCAGGCAGACAGTGTACCTTGTGCCTAGGCTTTCTAGTGCCTCTTGCTTCTGCCATGCCAGGAGTACATGGGCAGAAGGCAAAGGTGTCTGTGACATCTTCTGGCACCTCAGGATTTGGGGTTTTTTTATGAGGATACCTGAAAATATTATTCTGTTGCTCTGTTTAAGGTTTCATTTAAAAGGCAAACTTATAGTATATGTACTTGGAGTAGTCTGAAAGTTCTTGTCTGCAGTAATGGCATCCCTTCTCAGTATTTCTGCATCATGGATGTGTTCATTCCCAATGAATTCCACAGCTACAGTTCTTTGTGCATAAACTTGAGAAATAAATGGTTTTGTTAATGAGAGAGACTTGTTTTATACTTGCTAGCCGTAACATTAATATTTTTCCTGCATTTCAAAAATACTTAATTTTTCAGTAAAAAGAAAAAACCTAATTGAAGAGCCAAAGTCCAGAAAATAAAGAGATGCTAATTTTTCTTCAGAAATACAAGTACATAGTAATGCCTACAGTGTAAAGGACATAATTCAGTTCAAATCAACAGAGTGACTGTGGTTTTTAACAAAAAAAGAAAGGAGGCAAATATTAAGTGTTATTTTGATGGCTGATGTAATGATGGGGAAACTAGTTTTGTGTCCCTAGTTACTTGGCCAACCCTTTTTTTTTTAAAATGTACTGGAATTTTTTGCTAGTTGGGCAGAGAGTTACATAGTTCTGTGTTTAGACTGATGTTTGATGGTGGAGGCCAGTGAGTTCTCGCTAACTTCATAGACCATTTATTCTTTATAAGTTGTGACATGGACTGTAGCGTGTAGATGGACAGAAAGTATTCTAGTGCAAATTAATGTAATAAGTTTACCCTCCTTTTCTTTTTAGCACAATGGCTGACAAATCGGCCAAACCAACAAACTCCCATGAAGGAGCTGCAGCAGGTGAAATAAGTGCTCTGGAAGAGGCCTTTAGAAAATTTGCCGTCCATGGTGATACAAGAGCCACAGGAAAAGAAATGCATGGGAAGAACTGGTCAAAGCTGTGTAAGGACTGTCATATCATAGATGGGAAGAATGTGACAACCACAGATGTTGACATTGTCTTCAGTAAAATCAAGTAAGTTCATTTTAGCCATAATTTCATTGTCCCTCCCACCATCTTTTGTAGATATTATATAAATTTACCTTCTATTCCTTACAGATGTTGTGTGACACTGTTTGTCAAAGTCAATCTCTTTCTTGTTCATTTACAAAATTTTGTTGCTTGGTCTGGAGATAGAGCTTTCAGTTTCTGACCTGCTATCTTAAATTACCTTCTGTTCCACAGGCGTTATACTGTAAAAAGAGGTGTAGTGTGATCAGGACAAATGCAGGCTATTTCAGTAAACTGGACTGCAGTAAGTGCTGTCACTGTTTCCTGAAAGATATCTGCATGAAGTCAGGATGATCTTGCCAAAGTTTGACCTCAAAAGACTGAGGCTAAGGTGGGATATGTACTAAAAGTCAATATTCTAACAACAGTCATGATGTTCATCACAACACCAGCTCAGGTTCAAAGTGTAGGGCTGTGCCAAACTGCTGGTGAGTATGGGATGGTGACCCATGGCTGTGATGAATTAGGATTGTCTTGGTGGTCTGATCTTAGTCTTGTGACCAGACTGGAGCTTTAGTGAAACTTTCTCCGCAGTTGAAAACCTAGGCAGGCTTAGAAACTCATCAAATCTAAGAGAATATATTAAAGGAAAGATGTTAGCAGGGAATTAATCTGTTATGGCATATTCTGTGTGGAGCCCAAATAATTTTTTTTGGTTTTGCTTTATGTGTAGCATTGGATTATTTTCACCTTTTGTATTTCCCTGGCATCTGATATGATAATCTTGTCTTTTCTGCTTTTTATTACCACACTAACTGCCTAAATTGTTTCACACCTCATTGTGTTGAGAAATGTTATTTTAAAAGGAGTCCCTTAATTGTACTTGTAGCTTGTAGGAGCACTTACTTGGCTTGTGTAGTCAGCTGTTGTGTTGTAATGCTGGGAGAACATGCAAACTGCATTGCTTACAAGGTAATTGGAAAATCTTGCTACAAGCACTGACCCCTTTAGACTACATCAAAGTGGAGAAAGGTAGAGAAGTAAAGACCTTTAATCTTGAAAGCTGTCCAGTGTGACATACATAATTAGAATGACCTTACTTGATTGATTTCTTTCTTTCTTTTCTCCTTGGGGATCCTATCTTGATAAATGAAAACACTACATATGCACACTCCCACCCTCTTCTGCTTGTTTCAGTCCCTACTTGTATTTTCTTGAAAGTTGTGTTGCTGGAGTTAGATGTACCATCAGAGAACTGGCTTATTTGAAATGGATGATTTGGCTGTGAGGTTTTGTTGCTTTCTTGATCTGTGATATTTTCAAATTTTCCTTGACTTTCATCAGCTTAAAAATTTGTTTTAGTATTTCCTGTAGATAAATAAAATCTTAATAGTATTTTCTCATATCAGTTTCTGGGCTCTTTAGTGATAGGACAATCCCATGGTGTGGCATAAACAGATGTGCAGCATTAGCAGATACAAAGAAGTATCATGTTTAGTGACTGTTGGGTCAGAAGGAATCCAGTCCTGTTCCACAGGAGCGAACTGTGAGGTGGCAGATACCTGAGGCTCCAGGGGAATGTCAGTGTCTCTTGCTGCGGTTGAGCACTCCCAGCTTGGGGCTTCTTGTCTTTGTCTCTTGGGGGGGGGAGGGCTAGCTCAGCAGTTTCTCAGACCTTGCACCTGTGACTGCTATTAGGTGTTGTCATTTCTCTCGGAAGAGGCATGCCATCTTTTCCTCTATCCAGTTGTCCTGGTTTAACCCGAGCCAGCAGCCAAGCCCCACACAGCCACTTGTTCACTCCCTCATCAGCAGCACTGGGGAGAGAATTTAGAGTGAAAGCTGGAAACCTCATGGGTTGAGATAAAGCCAGTTTAATAGGAAAAGCAAAAGCCACACACAAAGGCAAAACAAAACATGGAATTAGTTTACTTCTTCCCATGGGCATGTAGGTGTTCAGCCATCCCCAGAACAGGGCCCCAACACATGTAGTAAGTTGGGAATACAAGCACCTTCACTCCAAATGTCCCCTCCTTCCTCCTTCTTCCCCCCACTCTATATACTGAGCATGATGTCGTGTGGTCTGGGATATCCCTCTGGTCAGCTGGGGTCACCTGTCCTGGCTGTGTCTCCTCCCAGCCTCCCAAGCACCCCCCCCCATTCCTTGCCAGCGTGGCAGTATGGAAAGAAGAAAAGGCCTTGGCTCTGTGCAAGTCCTGCTCAGCAGTAACAAAAACATCTCTAAATTATCAACCCTGTGCTCAGCACAAATCCAAAACAGCCCCCATACCAGCCTCTGTGAAGATAATGAACTCTACTCCAGCCAAAGCCAGCACACTAGCATTTAATAGCTTAGTAGTAGCTGCATCAAATGCAAAAGTATCTTAGTTTTAATTGTTTATTAACTTTTTGTTCATTCCTCAACTTGTACATGTACATATAACATATATTTTATATATTCTTCTCTTTAAGTGGCATATGGACAACCTATAGCTGAGATTTGCTATCTTTATTGGGAAGGTCTGTGTTTTTCAAGTGTATGTTTTCAGTAGGTGTACTTCCACATTTTCTTAACTGTTGGGGTTTTGTGGTTTTTTTACATTTTTATTCTTGAGTGCATGTGTCAGCAATTCTTTTTAGTCTAGATCCCATTCATTTCACATATAGTATTTTAGGTTTTAAAAAGGAAAGATCTAATGACTGTAGGAACTTGTGTTAGCAATATGCTTTAACTTAGGAGGGTTAAGCATAAGCTGAGTATACGGGATTTCTCAAGCATGTTCAGACAGCTGTTTTTCCTTGCTTTCTCTTTTACTTCATATTTAACCCTAAGCTCAAGGATAATGATAGATTTGGTAATGCATCAAAGCAGGCATGCTTACATAATAAACTCATACTTATTTTTATTTTACAAGCAGCTTTTTCCAAGCAGAGGTTTACAGTTTTTTGACAAACCAAGTTTTTCCCCCTTTGTCTTAAATGTAAAAGCTTAAACACTATAAAAGAATCTCCAACTCGCCCCAAAAGTGCAAAGTGCAGCTTCCATGCCTCAAAAATAATTCTGCTTATGGTTTCCAGGAGGCTCTGTGCTTCACTCTTGGTTTTGGGCTCTTGAGCTAAAGTGTGTCTCACAAGATTAGCCTCAGCCTGGGATTCTGATGGTGAGCTGCAGTGATAGTTCAGTGGGATGGAGCTGGTGGATTTTAGCAGTTGTAGGCTACCAGGGAACACAACAAACATAAGAAAAAGTGTTTGTCATTCTCAACTCCAGTTGCCATCTAGCATTGTGTTAGAACTTTCAAACTTATTTTCTCTTGGTTCTGTTACTGGGAAGCCACTGTACTTAGAAGGGTTGTTTTCTAGTAAGCTATACTTAGTGTTTGTGACAATGGCACTTGTTGTTCAGACACTAGAAAATAATTAATCTAGTAGAAATGTTCTTTGGATTTATGAGTTACTGTGTATAAAGCCCACATTTGTTGTCTTGCTAACTTTCCCAGGCTTCATTTATTATTCTGCTACAGGTACCAGCAAAATAAGTAGGAAGTAAACGTTGCTAATAGGGTAAAGTAACAAGGAAAATTAGTAAGAGATACGTTTACTTAAGAGCTACTCAAAGATAATGTTCTGTTCGCTGTTTGGAAACTTTCTCTGCTCCAGGAGAGATTTTATCTCTGAAGTAATGAACATTTTTGTAGACTTAACACCCCCTCTCTACCTCTGCCAAAACAAGTGAACAAAACTTCTGAAAGTTTTAAATAGTGGGTGATATTTCTTCAAAGTAGACCCATGTGTCTGCCTTTCAGAGATTAGTTCATTTAAAGTTAAGTTTAATGTTGTTATAAAGGTTGAAGAAATTCCATTGAGCCTTTGTTACAAATAAGGAAATAAGTGTAGAATGTGTCAGGATGTCAGGTCAGATGTAACCGTAATTTGTCTGTTTATCTTGCATAAAAGTTCTACTGAAGGCCTTCTTGTGAGCACAGAATTTATATGTGCTTGAGGATAAGAAGAAGGAACAGTCTAATGCAAAGAATCCACAGTAGTAGACATGAAATAATTATTGCTATAGTTGTGTTCTTTGGTAAGAATATATGTAAATTGGGTGATCTCTCCCTCTCTCCCAGTATTTTTGTTTAACAGTAATTTGTACAGTTCCACAAGTCCTTCCAATTTGGTGGATTGTAATATAAGTTTATGTTTGTTAAAATTATCAGCTCAGAAAATGCAAGAAATGAAGCAGCAAAGAATTTTGCAATGGAATTACTTGAAATGAAAAGCTAATGCCTGCTTATGAGAGTAGCCACATGTATGAGTATTTATGGTTTGCATCCCTAGAGAGCAGAGTAAAAACACCTGCATGTATACCAAATATTTGGATCGCTTTAATACAGCTGTAATAGACTGCAGTTTCTACAATAAGTAGAAGAGTAAGCTTTTCTTATTTTTTTAGGTTATAAAGCATACAATAAAGCCATCTCTTACAATGTCATTAATGTTCCATGCATCTTGTACCTGGAAGAGCAAAAGAAATTGTGAAGAGTGAATTATAAAGTTCTATCATATCTTGTGGAATGATATCTGTTAAAAAATGAAGCAAAGCCAACAGAAGTGTACATAACTGTAAATGTACTTATGCAGTAAGCTTTCTTTTTTGTAGTTTCATGGTCAACACTTGAGATGTTGTACTTCTTTCTTTGTATGCGTTTTGGACTACATAAAACAGTAACACCAGTAGTAGGGTAAACTTTAATTTCAAAGCTGGGTTGAAGTTATGTAAAAATCCCTTCTGCTAATTGGTACAGGAAAACTTTCCTGTAAATGGCAAAAATGGAGCAATCTCTTCTCAGAAAAAATGGCTCATATGATTGTTAAAAAAAAAAAAAAGTCTGAAAATACTTCATAGGAAGTAATTTTTTTTAACTGGTCCATAAATTCACTGCCATACTTGAAGACAAAGAAAAGTCGCAGTCACATTCTATGAGAATGGAAGGTTTCTTAATTACTGTATCTGAAGTGTTTGTGACGGGACCAAAACTAGTACTGCAACTTTTTTTTGTTACAGTAATATTTCCCTGTAGCTCAGATTTCTGCAAAAATGTAGGGGTTTAATATAAATATCTTAGTAATATTAGATCATTCAAAACATTAATTTTTCACATACTATCTGAACCTTATATGGACATCTTTCTTTGATATTTTTTTAATGAAAAGTGATAATGCAATCCCGGGACGACTGAATTTAGAGCCATACAATATGCAGACATGCAATAGCATTTAAAGATGGATGTTTTTCATGACAGTGGGAATTCCACGGGTATCTTTTCAGTAGCTGAAACACTTGCCTGCTCTTTTGGAAAATATCATCATTAACTGTTTCTTTTCTGGTAGTCTTCTGGAGTTCCAGAAGTTTGTCGGCTGTGTGTCTTGTATTGTGCTTGCAGAGTGCAAGTATGGATTTAGTGAATCTTGTTGCCTTGGAGAAAGCAAGATCATTGGTGACAGAGGAGAAGGGCACTGAAGGGTCTGCGCTTGGTATGAAAAGTAACATGTGGCTGCATTCTTCTTATTCCAGCAAGATGGTGAGACACAGCAGTCTAGGAGCTTCAGGATTTTTGTATTAAGGAAAGCAGAACACCCAAGAATAATAGATGCTACTGAGCTCTGACCAGCATTCCAGCATGTTGCCTTAGGAACTTAAATTTCTTTGTTTATTGGGGGTCAACAACTGCTCTGGGAAATTTGATATGTTAGCTATGCCATACACATAGTCCACTTGTTGCATGTAGTTAACATGGTAATAGCAATAGCCCGGATATAAATACTTCTGCTCTTATTTTAGAAGTGTTACCACTCAGCACTGCAAGAATATGTTTTAAGCATTGCCATAAAACTGCTAATTCTATGACACTATTAGATAGAAAAATAAAAATATTTCTGTTTACACTGGCATGTTACTATGGTTGCAGGCAGGCCTGGGTGACGTCAGCCCTTGGATCCATTGTGAGCATTTATTTAGGTAGTCATCTCCATGGAAACATTTGTTTGTTTTGATGTTACTATGTGTTAAATTTTAAACAAATTTTTGTGGTTCTATACTGGATTGTTACTGAAGATGAGTTAAGCTACAGAAGCTGTGTAAATACACCTTACTCCCCGCCCTCCAAAATATTCTTGGTAAAAGATCAAGTGAAAGCATAATTGTCTTCTGAAATTCCACTAGTAGTTCCTGATGTTGCTTTGACATGTTTTCTTGTTGCTGAGGAAGCCATGTATTATAAAGGCCAGATAACTCTCCTCCATCTTTTTGAGAAAGGAAGGTTTTGTTCCCATGGAGAATCTTCACAACACACTTAATTGTTCCCTGACTTTTGAGCAGACCCACCCATGCTCTGTCCTCACTGTCTTGCACGCTTGGCTGTTTAGCCTAATTCCCACAGCCTGGATCAGTCAGGTCTCTGCAGGAGTGCTTCCACCTGGGAACAGCTGGGCCTTTAATGCAGCAGTACTTCACCGTGGCTGCAAGACTTGAAATGGGTAATGTTTGCTCTGAGAAGCTGGCAAGAAAACTCTTGGCAAGAATGAGTACATGCTTTCCTCATTTGTCAACTGTGATATAATTGTTGTCTTTTCTTTGTATTGAACAAGTATGATGCTTCTTGCTTTCTTATTGGTTTGAAAGGACTAGTACTTTGACACCTGAGCTCATTCAAAACAAGTACCTATCCACAGCGTTTTGTCTTCAACAGAGATTTTTTACTGAAGCCTCTCTTAAGTTTTTGAAGTATGCAAATAGGTATGAAGTGGTCTTTATATATAAATGAAGCACACAGTAGTTTCAAGCTATATTTTACATCCCTACTGGAGACATTCTTTTGATATTGACATAGTAAAGGATTTTTGTAATCCTGCTTTATGCATGAAGTAGGCATAACAGTTAACTTTTGTACTTTGTCTGAATCAGGAAATAAATTTTAAGTGGATATAGAACAATATGCAGAGCAAAATCTGTTCTGATAAGTCCCAGGCAAATTGTGAAGTTGTGCGTTTTTAGGTAGAAATGTAGGTACGTTTCAACAGAAAGTTTTCTTTTTTGCTACATCTGTATTTTAATTGAAATTAAGATCTAATTGCCTTTCTTGCCTAAAGAGCCAAATGTTATGTTGCCATTTGCAGTTTGTCCTCCAAAAGCTTTTTATTTAAAAAAACAAAGCAGCTTTTTTCCCTCTTCTGCCAAGAGGCATAAATTCTGAAAGTAAAACGGTGATTGCATAGAAGAAGGAAGATGGTTTTAAATTCACTTGCTATAACAAAGGCTTGTTTTATGCATGTATAATGGCTAAATTGTATACCCATAATGATGTTTGCTGATTAGGATTTTAAAAACACTATTTTGCATGAGCAGACATCACATGAAAGCCTATAGGTACAGTGGTGAGTGATTCATTTCCCAGCTGATATGGAATGCTGCACGGTGTCATACACGGTACTATATATAGCAGCTTACTTGGTATTTGCCACACTTTGTGGCATATTCTACTTGTGTGCTATAAGAACTTCTACAGGCTTAGAGTAGAAGTTGGTTGTTGTCTTGGTTTGGTTTGGTTTTTTTTTTGCAGGTCAGCCTATTGCACCATCATTTGAAACTACCTGTTTTTCATTTATAAAAGCAGCTATGTGAAATCTGCCTTAGTTTTACTGACTAAGTAAACTAAGTAACAAGCAA